>WYDF02274855.1:0-17694 GCA_009867245.2 Adranes taylori | reverse complement strand
TGTCATTTACAATGTGTTTTTAGGTTAATTTGAAATATTTCCCAAATTACATCTGATTGTCGCATTCTGTTTCTACATGAATGCGCATTACATATTATTATTATTATTGAAAAAATAATAAAAGCGAGAATCCTCACCTATGAGTATTTTTACCTTTACTTCCTTTTTAGCCATAATATTTCTCAGTTAGAACACTCACGGTGTATGTTGACTTGTACTTTGTTTCTAACAACTATAATAATTTGTAGAGCCCGGATGATGGTGATAATATAACTACCGAAACATAGACAAATCGTAGTGACAAATAAAGCTGTTATACTTTATTTGTCATTACAATTCATTTATGTCCAGATGATTATGTTATTAACATTTTCAGTATTCTGAAAATGATTCTAATTGTTAAAAATGAAGTAAAAATGCGTAAGTGAGTATTCTCATATTAACGCCATCGTCATTCTAATAGAAATTACTACCATCATCAGAACCCTATAAATTATTATAAATGAAAGCTAAAATAGTCATTTATGACTATTTTTACTATTACTTAATTATTATGCAATTATATTTATTTGTAGAGTCCAGACAGTAATTACAATATCTATTATAATGGCGAAGATAGTAATGTAAAAATATTCTTTTAACTTAACTACACTTACAGTTAAGTTTTTAACAATTATAATAATTTGTAAAACTTTGATGATGGTAGCAATCTTTATGGTAATAATGATGGTTGTACTGTGAGAATACTCACGAGAATTTGCTACTTTACTCCATTTTGTAAGTATTATAATCATTTGTGAAGTAGTGAAAATGGTGGTAATGAACCACTGAAATCTAGACAAGATTACCACATTAGACATTACCATATTTGTCAGGAATCTATAAGTTAGTATTATTGTCAACAAATGAAGTATACTCACTTACGAGTATTCTAATTTTTTACTTCACTTTTTAATGACTATAACAAATTGTTGTCCTACCATTTGTTGTAATGTTTATGGCAATAGATCTGGTGGGAATTTGAGAATGCTCACTTACGAATATCTCAACTTACACTTCCTTTTCTAAGAATTAGAATAATTTGTAAAGTCCTGACAATGGTAGCAATGTCTATGATAATGAAAATGGAAATAAAGTAAGAATACTCACTAGTGTTTTTACTTTCACTTCATTTTTAACAATTAAAATCATTTGTGGAGCTCTAATAATGGCTACATAACCATCAAAACGTAAAATAAAAATGTAAAAATAAAGAGGAACCCTTGCTCGTCGGAGTAAGAATTGTAAAATAATAACTTAAAATTATCTGTTAGAGAGAAACTAATTATTTAATAAGTTAATTATCATTTTTAATAGACAGTTAAATTAACCGGTCATGTAGTTTTTGTCATAGAGAGACGGAATGAACTAATTTTATTGTGAATATTCAAAGCAGGAGTGTTTTTCGTGTTTGCGCTTGATTTTATTTACCATTTTTATTATAAACTATATTTTTCTGCAATTGATCAACACGAGTAAATGTTTATTGAGTAAGTAATATTGATTTATTTTATTCTGGTTATTCTGGTTGATGTTTTCTTTGAGAAAATTCTCATTATATTGACTTAAATTTTATTTATGCTTTTATTTGATCGCTGTTAAAACTAGCAACCTGATTGTGAAAAAGAAAACAACAAGATATTTTATATGAATTTATTACCGTAACGACATAAAAAATAATATTAAGAAAACACGTATAGATACAAATATATCAATTAAATGTCTAAGAAACTTTTTTGGTGATTGATTACCAAAAAAGAAACAGTAGGTACGTAAAAAACACTGTCTTAATTAAAAATGAGTTACAATAATAGTACAATATTGTATTTATGCATTAATAAGTATTATGTATAGAGAAATATTACATAAGTCTTTGTAGATATAACACAAGAAGAAATAAAAATAAAAAACAATACAAAATATATAACTAAGTAAATTTAAAGCTAGTTGAGATTTAATTAGTTTAAACGATTAAATGTGATGTTTCGTTAAAATTATTAAATTGAGATAATTTGTTTTATAATTATAAATAATGTCTATATCATATATTTATAAACAAATAAAATACACGGGGATGTGATCTTTGAAAATAATCTCAATAGTGCAAGTACAGTATTACATTGAATTAGTAAGTTTCGCTTCTCGGTATCGTGAAGCGTTGAAAGAAAATAAAATTCCTGAGATTTAAGTCTTATCCTTTATTTGTCACTACAATGCCTACGTTTCGATGATTATATTGCCACACCATCGTCATGGACCTACAAATTATTATAAACGTAAAATATAAAGTGAGCGTGAGAATACCTGTGAGTATTTTAATATTACGACTATCGTCATTACTACGATTGCAAGATTTCACAAATTAGTTATATAATTATTAAAAAATGAACTAATAGCGAGAATGCTCACCTACGAGTACTCTTACCTTTACTTAATTCTTTTAACAATTATAATAATATGTAGAGTCCTAGAGATCGTGGTAATATTTATGGTTTATCGACGTTTGGGAGATTATGTTACCAACGTCGTCAGTATTTTACAAATGATTATAAATTTGTTTAAATAAAGTAAAAATGCGATTACTCGTAAGTGAGTATTCTCACATTAACACCATTTACATTTTTATAGACATTACTACTATTGTTAGGGCTCTACATATAATTATTATTGAAAAAATAGAGCAAGAATACTCACATACAAGTATTTTTACCTTTACTTGATTTTTAACAATTATATTTCTCACTTAGAACACTCATGGTATATGTTTACTTTTATTTCATTTTTTAACAACTACCATAATTTGTAGAGCCCTGATGATGGTAGAAATAAACTACCGAAACAGACAAATCGTAGTGACAAATAAAGCTGTTATTCTTTATCTGTCATTACGGATTATGTTACTACCATTTTGATTTTTCTGAAACTGATTCTAATTGTTAAAAATGAAGTAAAAACGAGATTACTCCTAAGTGAGTATTCTTACAACACCATCGTCATTATTATAGAAATTACTACCACCGTCAGAACTCTATAAATTATTATAGGGGTGATTTGCCTAATTTGAATTGCCACCTAAATTGAACCACGCGAATAAATATTTATTGACAGAAAGTTTACGCCATCTGTTGCCCATTTATTAAAGTCTGTAATAGAAAACGTACAGTCAATCTACTACAATCGTATTTGAAGTAGTTGTTGGCTGCTGGTAGCTTAGTTTGTGTTTCCATAGTGTTTACTATAATATTTTAGCACACGTACTCAAGGCATTAATAAGTTTTTTCTGGTAAGTAATTCATAGTATCACAGTTATATTTGTTACAGTGTTTTTGACATATCTTGCCAATTTGAAATAAAAGCAACCATAAATACAATTTTTTGGTTATGTTAAAAGTAAATTTGTGTTGTTCCCTAAATTGGACCTGGTATAGTATTCTAAAATTGAACCGGTTCAATTTAGGAAGTAAGTTGAAAAGATAGTTTACTTGATTTAAAATTTCTATATTAGTTTATTAAAATTGATTATATTATTTTTTTCTTGCAATATGTTCTGAATTATGTCACCGAAGAAAAGGTAACTATGGTAAACGGTCGGAAAAGGACATGGAAATAGCTATTAAGGCTTACAATGATGGAATTGGATTAAATGAATGCGCACGATGATTTAACATCAACAAAGCGTCTCTATTGAGACATGTTCGGAAAACAAATGAAATCGCAAATATATGTATTAAAAAAATGGACACAGAACATGTTTTTAATGTTCAAATGGAGACATTATTAGTTAAATATATTCTACAGTTTGAAGAAGTGTTTTTTGGTTTAAAAATAAAAGATGTCCGAAAATTTGCATTCCAACTTGCAGAAAAACACAAATTACCTCATAAATTTAATAAAGAAAAACGTATTGCTGGATAAAAATGATTTTATGAATTTATGAGACGTAATAAGGAAATATCACTCAGAGAACAACAATCCATTTCGCACGAGCAAGAGGTTTTAACAAGGCAAGAATTGACAAATATAAAATTGATGCAAATACAATATTTAATGTTGACGAATCTGGCTATGCTACAGTTCAGAAAAGAATGCAAAAGGTTGTAGCCAAAAAAGGCAAAAGACAGGTGGGTGGAATTACTAGCGGTGACTGGGGGAGTCAACACAACAATTGGGTGCTGTACTAATGCTGCTGACATTTATATACCACCTATGTTAATTTTCTCGAGAAAAAGATATGCTTCTGAATTAGCAAAAGGTACTCCAAGTGGAAGTATTTGTCAAATATCTGACTCTGGTTACATCAACTTAGACCTATTTTTAGTTTGGTTAAAATATTTTCATAAAATAGTAAACATTGCTCCTAACAAAAATGGTCTCTTACTATTAGATGGTGATACAACACATAGTAACAATTTAGAAGCTTTAGAATATTGTCGCGAGAATTATATTCATCTTTTTTAGCTACCTGCACATATGACACATACGCTCCAGCCTTCAGACGTAGCATTTTTTAAACCACTACAAAATTATTACGTACAGGCACAAGATTCTTGGCTAAGGGCTCATGTTGGACAAGCAGTTTCAGCTTACGATATCGCAGCACTTATAAATGAAGCATATGGAAAGGCAGCTACAGTGGGAACAGCCGAAAATGCTTTTAAAGCACCGGGTATTTGGTCTGTCAATAGGACTTTTGCACCTTCCTTTGTAGTCGAGCGACAAATGGAAAAAGAAACTCCCGAAACATAGAAAATAGTGCCTGGTTTGTCCGAAATCAGTCCTAACACATTTAATAAAAGTTTACAAGAGATATGTGCCCTTCCTAAGAATTTCCCTGTCAGTGGTACTACAAAGAAACGCAAACACACCACGTCATCTACTGTAGTGACTAGCACACCATACAAAGATGAATTAATTGCAAAAACGAAAAATAAGGATGAACAAGAAAAAGCAAAAATAAATAGGAAGTGTAAGAAAACTACTGTGGCTATTGGAAAAGTAAAATCTGATTTTTTCAACAAATCAAAAGGATTCATTCAAAACAGAAAGGGTTCATTAAAAACAGGATTCAAACCAAAACCCAAAATTATAACACCTAAAAGAACCTAAAAAAAGAAGTTTTGAAGAATCCATTGATTCATGTGAAGAACATGTGAAGAACTTGTGTTTGTATTGCCACGATAGTTTTTCAAACCCTGTAGCAGAAGAAGGATGGATTAAACGTCAAGTGTGCTAAGAATGGACACACGAAAAGTATGCAGGAATCGAGGAAGACGAAATTTTGATATGTGACATATGTAAAGATTAGATTTTAGTATGGGTTCAAATTAGGTTACATGTGGTTCATTTTAAGCAACTAGTAGCCTAATTTGAACTGTTTTTCAAAAAAAGTTTTTTTATTTTATTCACTCAACTGTTTCAGGTTTTGTTATTTTCTTTTTGTACAAATCAAAGCTTATAAATTGATTTATAGTATGACCTAAAAATTTCCGCTTAAGGTTCATTATTGTAGGAATAATGGTAATTTCTTTCGAAATGGTTCAAATTAGGCAACTCTCCCCTAAATGTTAACAAATGAAAGAAAAAATACTCACCTACGAGTATTTTTAGATTTACTTCACTTTTTGCATTTATATTTATTTGTAGAGTCCTGACAATCAATATGTTTGGTAATAGCGAAGATGGTAATGTAAAAATATTGTTTTACTTAACTACACTTTTTAATAATTAAGAATTGTAAAACTTTCATGTTTGTAGCAATGTCTATGGTAATAAGGATGGTTATAATGGGAGAATACTCACAAGAATTTGCCTTTTTGCTCCATTTTGTAAGTATTATAATCAATTGTGGAGTGGTGAAAATTGTGGTAATGAATCATTCAAATGTAGACATGTGAGAATACTCTGAAGTGAGCGTTTTAACATTATGATCGACGTGATTAACACAATCATCATTACTATATTTGATAAGACTATACAAATTATTATAATTGTCAAAAAATTAATAATACTGATTTACGAGTATTCTCATTTAACTTTATTTTTTAATAATTAGAACAATTTGTAGTCCTACCTGGAATGAATTTGGTGAGAATACCCATTTATAGAGTATTTTTACTTACACTGCATTTAAAAAAATATATAATAATTTGTAAAATCCTGACAATGATGGTAATATCTATGATAATGAAGATAGAGATAATGTAAGAATACTCACTTACGAGTATTTTTACTTTCACTTCATTTTTTAACAATTAAAATCATTTGTGGAGCTCCGTTGATGCTGGTAATATAATCACCGAAACGTAGATAAACCCTAGTAACAAATAAAGAATAAGACCTAAATTCCGGGATTATTGTTTGAACATAAAATTAGATTTTGCAATATTAACTACTAACTTACTATTCTAGTAGTATGGAGGAAAATGTTCATAATTGTCTTTGATTTATTAAAAATAAATGAATTTTACTGGATTAATATCACTGGATAACATCATTCTATAAAGTCCGTATTATATAACAAGTGTTTCAACATTGTTCTAGCAAGTTGATGATATTTAATTAATAAAATGTAGAAAATATTCAAAAAAATTGGAAAAACATTCCAGTGCATTGCACCTTATTTAATTTGATTCAGTGTTTTCCAAAGTACGTGATGGAGCACAAACAATACTAAAAGGCCCTACATTTTGCTGAGCTTATTTTCAGGAATAAAAATTTTTCAAAATCATTTTAGTAACACCCTGTATATTTTTTCATATTTTCGTAGTACTCTGGATGCTGCTTTATACGATACCCAACATGAGGAGTTTAGCTTCAATAGTTTCCTACATATTGTTTATATTTTAAAAAATCTTCAAGGTCAGCTAGATGAAATATACAAATACTAACATTAGCTTAACAATACCAGATACGAGAAAAGTAAATAAACAAATATTTTACATTTCAATGAAATCTATAGATTTATACGATTACAACTTAATATATTGAATAGTCAGTGGCGCTACCTATCCTAGGAGCATGCATGTAAACTAAATCACATTTAATCTGATTTGTGACTTAAATATTGAATCACTCGTTATATTTTTTACAAATTATTAATTTTATTATTCGTATTAAAAATAGTTTAACTCTGAATAACACAGTTAATATTTACTTAACAAAATTTCTGACTCAAGGAAATTTTTAACTTAATGGATGCAAAAAAATTAAATAATCTTTAGTGTCGATTAATAAGCAAAGAAATTTAAAAAAAATTAAATTATATATTATTCACTGGAATAATAAATAAATATTTATCTATAAAATAATAATTCGTTAATTACCTTATAAAGTTATTACACAATTTTTAAGAAATATAACTTCAAAAAATCATTAGTGTATCGTTTGGGCTTCACAATAAAAATTTATGTAAAAATTAAAGTGGGTTTAGCATTATAGGTAAGTATATGAAACAATACTATCTGACAGAATTTTATATTTATTACTTAAATAAATAAACTATATTTGGCAAAAGTATAAAAAATGTGTGTTTCATTATAATTGAATTAAATTGATTATAATAACGATACGCTAATGATTTATTAGAAATAATAAAGTGAAGTCGCTATTTTATGATATTTCGTAATTCAGTAGCACCGCATTATAGTTAATAAATATAATCTCCCCAAGTGACGATGTAGTTGAAATTTAGAAAATTGATTTCTCTCTAACAAATGATTTTTTAAAAATATTTACGTCTAAATTTAAAAGGCAAAATGCAAACAAGTATTTAGTTCTTAAATTCTTGTTTTTGAAGTAATAGGATTAGAATAATTTTTTTGTGTATTTGTGTTTTTTTTTGAGATCTTGTAATTCCAGAATGATCAAACATTGTAGTTTTCCCCGGGAAATAAGTTAGTTGTGATGATTTTCGGGAATGACCAAATTTATATTTTGATCTGTAAGGATTGTTTTTGCTTGAAAAAACAAATATTAGAGTTATTTCTTATGGTTATTCGAGATATTTGGTATCAACAAGGTAAAATTCTACTAAATTGATAATTTTCTGGAACGGCGAGATTTTTAGTTTCTAGAAAGTTTTATTCATGGTCCTTGTAAATCAAGAAAGCGACATTCTACGAATATAATAATTTTCTGGAATCAGCAAATGTTATTTCGATAGTTGATCTCTCTTGCAAATAACATTTTTGTATATTTAATATCAACAAAGCAATATTCTATCGATTTGATAATTTTCTAGAATAATCAAACTTCTGTTTTGTCCTAAGTTTTATGGATTCAAGAATTTCTCTTTGTGACAAAAACTAATGTAATTAGAAATATTTCTTTTGCGACTGTCATTGTTAAAGAACCAAACATTTTTGACCTTTTATTTAAACTGTTATCGGTTAACTAATTCAACATAAATTAATTTTATAATCATCAATTATGAAATAATATAATATAAACCGCTAAATAAATTTAATTCTTTAAAAAAAATCCGCTAAAACTTATTTTGCATAAAAAAGAGAACGAAGAAAAATAAAGCGCCCGTATATTCGCATATAACAGATGTTTGAATAAAAAACGCCATTAATGTCGAGAGAATTTATGCGTTCATTGTCGTTTAAGTTAGCTACGTGTTTTTACATACACTTTTTTTAATATTTTCGTTTGCGAGATTGAGAGAAAGAGATGGTTTTATATTTGTTATCATAACCGAGAATGTTAACAAAAAATTTATGACTTCAACGGCTCTTCTAACCGTAAACTTTTTTTATGAGTTCCGTTCTCACAACTTTTAGGAATTTTAATGCAAAGCTTCTAGACGATTTCGTTTCCAGATTGCATTGTATAAGTAAAAAACCCGTCTGGAGTTTGCTGGTCTCCCATTGGGCGCCTCCCTATGCGACAGTTAGGGGAGAGCCAATCAAATAGATCATGTGTTGATTCAAAGCAGACATGCCAGAGATCTATTGGACGATAAGGCATGTAGAGAGCCCGACGTAGATACTGATCACTGCATGGTCTTGATTGAGTGCAGGCAAATGATCTCTATGGCAACACACAGCAGAACGGAAAGCACTAAACACTTTAAACTTGACGGCATTATCAAAGACCCTGATCTGCGCTTAAGATTTCAGCAAAAGATGGAAAAAGAAATTCAGAACAACTTGCTTCCTGAGTATGAAGATCCTCAAGAACATTGGCACGGGCTTAAAACTGTATTATTAAAGCTCACAGAGGAGACGCTCGGGTATTATAACAACACTAAGAGGAACGGATGATTCGACGACGACTACAAAAGAGCCATGAGCGAACGAAATGAGGCTAGGAGGAAAATGTTGCAGAGATACACAAGAGCAATCAGACTAGACTACAACAGCAAAAGAAGAGCGGTCAAGACCCTGTGCAAATGCCAAAAGCGGGAGCTTGAAAAACAGAGACTTAAAGATGTGATGTAAGTGACTGCCACGACCAAAGATATGTGAAGAAACTTTACAAAGAACTTAAGGAAGTGAAAAAAATGGTGACAACCACACACAACTATGTACTACAACACTGGGGGTAACTTGATTGGGGATCTAGATAGTGTATTGCAAAGATGGAGAGGATAATTTATTGAGCTACTCAATGCTAATACAAACATCCAAGACATTCAACCTTTCGAGATGGAGGACGTCACACACGGCAACGGGTCAGAGCATACTCGGAACGAGATAGAAGAGACCATAAATAGAATGACCAACTATCGCGCCGCATGAGAAGACCGACTCCCGCAGAAGTGTGTAAGTATGGAGGAGCGAAACTCACCGAGGAAAAGCACAATTTTATTGAAAGCATTTGGTCAAGAGAGGAAATGGCACAGGAATAGAATATGTCAGTTATTGTACATCTACGTAAAAATGGCGATAAGACGCATTCTGGAAATATAGAGAGATATCGTTGCTCAACGTAGGGTACAAAAATTTCGCTAAGGTCCTCAATCAGAGATTAAATACTTACACAAAAGCTTCTATCGGCGAATACCAAAGTGGGTTTAGACCTGAAAGGGCGATGACAGATCAGATGTTTACTCTAAGGTAGATTCTGGAAAAGTGTTATCCATACAACGTAACGGCCCATCAGCTGTATGTCGATTTTAATGCCGCCTACGATAGTGTGTCCTGCCAGAAGCTCTATAACGCGGTGCAGGAACTTTGTATACCACTGAAACTGAGACAACTCGTACGAATAACGTTCCTCCATACAAAGAGTAGAGTCCTTCGCAAGTACACGAGAACAATGCTTGGTGAATAAGAACCAATAAAGAATTGGAAGACCTCTAAAATGCTCCATCGATCTGTCAGACATCAACGTAAGAAGATTACGTTGGCTCGCTCACAATGCCAGAGTGCCAAAAAAAGTTCATAATTCAAGACCTGTAGGAAGAAGATCCGTGGGCCTCCCAAAACTTAGATGGGTGGATGACGTAAAGGAGGACCTTCGCATGTCAGAGGTCCGAAACTGGAGACAGTTGGCTACCCGGAGAGGCGACTAGCGAAAATCTGTAGTACATAAGGCCCTTAATGGACTGCTGCTCCACCAAAATAAAGTAATAAGATTCTATCAATTTGGTAATTTACTGGAATTAGCAAATGCTACTTTGGGCTAAGTTTTATTTATCCTAAGGATTTTTCTGACAAAAACTAGTATTAGAATTATTTCTTTCATCACTGTCATATTTATGAACTAGATAATATTGTTGATCCGGCGAATAACGTTCTTGTGAATGATGTAATTAATATTCTATCAAACTGAATATTTTCTGGACTCCCCAAATGTTATTTTGTTGTGTTTAATAATAGTTATTTGTCTTCCGGACTATGAAAATGTCATAAGGTAAACCTGGGTAAGTGTGTTTCGGGGGTACTGTGAACATATCATCTTAAGTTGACAAGAGTAAACCGATAGCAGCGCTACTGTTGTTTGTAGTAGTGTATTGTTTGTAGTAGTACACGTGCCAGATCGAAACAGACTCAGTGCAATCATTTGCGGAAGCAAAATAACCTATTAAATTCTAAGCGTGAAGTGATACGAACTGACTGGTACAACCTGTTTTAATAAAATAGGACAGCCATATTATTTATGAAAGTAAGTTATTTTGAATTTATTATGTTAAAGTTTTGTAATATGTTAAAGTTTAACACAGTACATTTGCATTTTCTGTTTTGTTTTCGTGATGTTGGCAAATACCCTTTAGTATTACTTACCCTTTAGTATTGTGCATTATGAGGTAAGTGTGAACATTTCATCGGTACATCTGTGAACGTTTATTTTTTACGGTGTAAGTACTCAAGTACACATTTTATAAAAAAATATTATTTCAGAATATGCCCAGAGCCTACTTGAGGAAGACTACCAGAGGTTCTAATTACTCAAAGACAGATTTAGATAATGCTGTACACACATATTGTATCCAATTCCGAAAACCACCCTATTTTACTATTTAAAACGGGTTCGAGGAAAAATGCGAGACCCAAGGCCGTTCTACAGTGATTTCAACAGAAGATGAAATCAGATTGGCACATGCTCTACGCACACTTGAGAGGTGGGGTTTTGGCATCATAAGAAAAGAACTGTTGATGGTTGTAGCAAGTTATGTTAACAGAATAATATTAAAACATTATTTAAGAACAACGTACCTGGCGATAATTGGTTCAAAAACTTTAAAATACGTCACCACCTGAGTATAAAGAAGCCCCAATCAGTGGAGTACGCCCGAACAAAGATATATCCGTTCATGATTAATGAATATTTCGCTAGTTTAGATCGAACATTAACGGATCTGTCACTTGATGACAAGTCCAATCAAATTTGGAACCTAGATGAGAGTTCTTTTTCCCATGATCCTTGTAAAACAAAAATTGTTGGTGCAAGGGGAACAGCTTGTTCCAGAACTGTGTCAGGTCTGGGTCGGGAAAATACAACTAATTTAGCTGCTGCATCTGCTTCCGGATTAAAAGCCCCACCACTCATTGTCTACAAAGGAAAAAATGTATGGGATGCATGGATCCCAAATGAAGAAGACTCGTACCCAGGAATGTCATTTCCTGTCAGTAAAAAAGGCTGGATGGAAACAGACATTTTTTTCAGTTACATTCAAAAAACTTTACTGTCTGCTGTGGGACAAGAGAGACCTCTTCTAATTATTTATAATGATCATAGCACCCACGTTCACATTCTTTTCATAGAATTGGCAACAGGCAATAATGTTACAATTCTCAAACTTCCCCCCACACGAGTCACCTTCTTCAACCACTAGATATAATGGTATACAGATTATTAAAGGGTACATGGGATGAAAGATTAGTGGCTTGTCAAAGAAGAAATGTGGGAATTCAAATACTTAAGAAACAATTTTCGGTAATGATCGGTCAAACCTGGAAGGTCCTCAAGCCTATGACTATTATTAATGGTTTTAGGAAATGAACAATACACCTATAAATTGAAACTTCTAAAAAGGGAACAAATACAATTTTGTTTCCTTTTTTTCGGTAATGTAAAAACAATTAAGTAAAAACAATTTTCGGTAATGATCGGTCAAACCTGGAAGGACCTCAAGCCTATGACTATTATTAATGGTTTTAGAAAATAAAAAATACACCTATAAATTGAAACTTCTAAAAAGGGAACAAATACGTACTCACCGTCATGAGTAGATCAATTGTTACCGATATAACACATTATATAACATGGAGTTGTCAAGAAACTTAATACGCATTTGTGTTTTAAATATGGAATACTAGCAATCATTATTTTATAAACAATGCAAAGAAAATTATTGTTAATTTTTATTTATAACCAATTTTATGAAAATAGTTATAGGTTGGTAACCCTATGATAAATTATGACATTACCTATATCAAAATTGCGTTAGATTTATATAATGTAAAAATATTATCTGTTAATATCTTATTCGTATCATAAAATATATTTTTATTTAAAATAATAAAGTTAAGTTCACACAAAAATATTTTTATATTAAAAAAATAAAAGATCAAAATTGCAAATTTTACATTTTTTTTCGGCTACTTTCAAGATTCTAAATTCCAAGTACATCCCTGTAACAGTATATTGAAGTCATATCCTATCAACGTATAAATATAAATAATCGCAATATAATTTAAAATTTAATATAATAGTCTCTATACAAAATAAAATGTTATAACTAATATAACGCTCTAATAACTAATTACTTAATTATAGTTATAATAAAAATAATTATAATTATAATCTTGATAATTATAATAAAACCCAAAATTCCATCACCAGATTGCACAATTAACCCGATTTTTTCTATATTTATATATGCATATATATATAAATATTAGTAGGTCCCAAGATTTTTCGCTAGTGGTGTATGTAATAAAATAATTTGTACAACATTATCGATGTTCTTTAATAACGCTTATTATTTATTATATTATATAAATGTCTTTAATAAAAAAATAATAATAATAAATAGCTACACCACTCTGTATATATTACGTAATAATTTTACTTCTATTTTATGTGGATTGAATTTTATACGATTTCGTTTTTATTTTTATAATACAATTAATTAAATTACACATTTGTTTATTAAGTCTTTATATTTTTTTGTAAATATACGAGTACAAGATTACGTATATACAGAAAGAGATAGAAATAAAATAAAAGGTGTCGTAGCTGATGTAGCAAAAACCATTCTGATGATTTAAAAATAAAATAAATCGTTTTAGAATTAGTTAAAAAAATAGAATGATAATAAAAATCTTGTTTTAGGTTGAAGTACACATTTTAAACAATTAAATTTTCGTATTCGAAAGCTACATTTATTGAAATTTTTTAATAACGTGCATTGGCATGTTTTGAGGGGGAGACAATTAAACGTTTCATCAAAGTTAAATTTAGAAAGGGCAAGGACTTTTACAGTAATCGAGAGAAAATAGAATTAATTTAAAACCTAAAAGATTGGAATACTACAAAAAGATCCAATAGAAAAGTGTCAAAAGCAAAAATTAAAAAAAAACACATCACAATTATAAACAAAAGTTAGATAAAAACCACTAATATTGATTCCAATACCAAATATACATAAAAAGATATACTGATTAGACCGTTATTAATTCTACAAGAACGCACTGTTAAAATTATTATTTTATTGCTCAAAATCGACTGAAGATATTCACTTGCGGATACTATCAAAATTGAGGTTTTTTAGTCTTGTATATGTTTTCTAAATTTTATTTTCTCACCATTCATAACGATGTAGTTAATTAATATTATACAATTGCCCCATTTATTTTTATTTTTGTATATAAATGATTTAACAAAGAAACTAAATTAAGTTAAATAAGGCACTTTACGTATATCATCCCATTTTTAATAATGTAAAATGTTTACGATAAAACATATTTTTGAAATTTTTAAATTTTTAAGTGTTTAAACAATTGATCTTGTTAAGTCCTTGTTAGATACAAGTCCGTACACAGTTTTCTAGCAAGTAGTTCTTATGTGTTTGAGGTCATATTCCATTTCTTTGAACTACTTATCTAATCTAGTATCTATAATTTTATAATTTAACAATTATTATTGAGTTTAATATTTTAACTGAAACATAATTAAGTTGTTTGGCTGAATAATTGCATATATAGTCAAAATTCAGATTTTTTTTTAATCATCTGCTCCCCAAATTTCATTTTTACAACGTTTATAAAAGTGTAGTCATTTTATGTAATACAGAAAAAAGTTTATTATAAAAAATGACTACACTTTTATAAACGCTGTAAAAATGAAATATGGGGAGCATAAGACTAAAATATCTGAATTTTGACAGTGTATCCAATTATTCTGCCAAACAACTGAATTAGGTTGTAATTAACTAATTAAAATATTAAACTCAATTAGTATTGTTCAAAAAATGCAAATAAGTACTAGATCAGATGAGTAGTTCAAAGAAATCAAATATGGCCTCACACACATATGTACTATTTGATAGAAAACTGTGTACACATTTGTATCTAACAAGGACCTAGCAAGAACAAGGTCATAAGACATTGTTTTTCAAAACTATTTATTTTTACTCCGAAATTAATTCGTTCGTTTTTGTTAACATCCTGTATTACTTGACAATTAAAGGATCTTTCAATGCAAAAATTGAAGAATTAAATTGTAGGGAAAAGTAATGTAGAACTGCATTTAACAATTTTTGGGAAAATACAAAATGGCAAATTTCAGCCATTTTGCCCTTATCTAAGCATGTTTGGAGATCTGATGGTAATAATCACATACCTGTATGCCAAATTTAATTAAACTTGATATTTTAGGGCCCGAGTAATTTAGACTACTAAAAAGGAATTGATTTGAAGATATTTAAAAAGAAAGTATATTCATAATTATTTTGATTACAATATTTGGAAACAACATTGGTAAAAGGAAGTTGATAGTTGCGGGAAACTAGTTTGCAGCTAATAGAAGAGGACGATAACTAGAATTTCACTACACCTGGCAACTATGTGGTAATCTCCGTCGGAAGAAAATAGAAAACGAAACGTCCTTAAAGAAAAAAAAATTTGAACGGAACCAATGTTGACGATTTTTGCCACAAGGAAACGCACACGCTTTGGTGCACTTTCATTTCCAATTATGAAGATAACGCCTGTATAGATTAGATAAACCTGTATAGATTAGAAAAGTGCTTTCAAATTACAAATTGAAACTTCTCGGATTGAGCAGAAACGAGATGACACATTTTCTATTTCAGGAAGCCAGAAACAGAACAGCGTTGGTTTCCTTTTTAACAAAAAAGATAAAGTTTCATTTCATGGAATTCTTTATCTGATAAGATTATTATACTACGATTTGCAATCACTTCAGATACTCTTTAAGATTATCTATCCAAATACTCTTGTCTGTGAAGGATATGTATGAAATGGGAATAGTGAATAACAATAATGAATTATTTGCAAAAAGTTGAACGGAACCCACGTCGACTACTTCTGTCATAAGGAAACGTACAAGATTAGGTGGACGTTCACTTCCAATGATGAAAGAAACTAACCCTGCTTGAATTGAAAGAGAGCTTACACATTAGAAATTAAAACTTCTCGGATTGAGCAGAAACGAGATGGCAAGTTAGTGTCAAAAAGACTGATGTAACTTTTTTTATTCTTGTAAGCCAGAAACGGAAGAGCGTTGATTTCCATTTAAAGGCTAAAGTCTAATTTCATGGAATCATAGATATTTGATAAAATTATTGTACAACACTTCAAATACTCTTCTTGGATTTTCTAAATACTGTGAAAATTTGTCTGCGAAGGATATGTATGAAATGGGAATGGCGAATAACAATAATGAATTATTTGCAGAACGTTATGGAAGTCATCATTGGAGACACGTTATTCCGCCATTTGGACACTTAAGAGGAAACATTGGTATCTCGCTCCTGGTTGGTAAACTCATAAGCACATCGACCACATTTTGGTGTCTAGAAAGTGGCGAAATTCACATGTTGATGATTATAACCACCAACACTTAGTAACAAGAGTTTTGTGCGTCAAATTGTTGACCCATATAAACGTGAATTCGCTGCACCAAGAAGATTCAAGATAGGAAGGTTCAAAAACAGCCCAGTTTTGTAGAATAATTGAACTAGTTTATTCAACTACAAATCAATTTTAGTTCTACCAGGTTCTAATCTATAACCTTTTGCGTAATAAGACTTTGCGCAATAACAGTATGGCCACTAATTACAACATAGTGTCCAAACGGCTTTAAAGCAACTACGCAGAGAATAAGAGGTTAGAATATTGTATTACCAGCAAGTCAAGATCCCCAAATAGAAACAAGGAGACAAATATTTCTTTCCTTTAGTGGAGCGCGATAAGACGCAAGTCTTGCACATTTCTTTCTTTTACTGTTTATAAATGAATTATCGAATGACATTGAATTAAATAAGCATGTTTACGTCTCTGATAACAAATGTTTAAAAATTTAAACTGTTTAAATTAAAAAAATTTAAAACACATTGGTTTTGCTAACTACTTGATGAATACAAGTGCGTACGTAGTTTCTAAACAAATAGTTCATATGTACGTCAGGTTTCATGTAATCTAGTACGAACTTGTATCATTAAAAAAAAATTGAGTTTGATATTTTAAACAAAATATAGTTTAATTGTTTGGGTAGAATGGTTTTTGCACGATCAATAATCCAATTATCGTATGTGTGCATTAGACAAAGACAATTAAATTGCTAGATTGATCTTTGCGTTTGTTCTTAGAATATTCTACGAATGTAATTATTCAGCTGATATATGAATCATATCAAAGAAAATAACTGAACACAAAATCTCGCGCGATAGAAATTTATTTTTACATCAACTATTAAAATAAACAATTCATTATTATTATAGTTATATCAAATAGGGCCGACTAAAAAATGGGTACTTCCTCGTTTATGTTTTAAATCAATTTGCTTTTTTATGTTATAATCTCTTGGTAAAGGCGTGTTGGGTGTTTTAAACAGAATTATAGGGGCTATCAAAATATTTAAAAATATCTAGCGTGTTACCAAAAAATTAAAAAAAATGTATGGCAAATTGGTTGAGCCTTGAAATGAAGCCTAGCTGATGATATATAAGTTACCCTAGCT
>WYDF02274844.1:0-17694 GCA_009867245.2 Adranes taylori | reverse complement strand
AGAATTATCCAAGGGCTGGAAGACCGCCCTGCACCACAGAAACATCCTCCATAGAGTCACCACACGTCGGCCACGACATTGGACGTAGAAGATATATATAGCAAAATTTGTTATTTTATTTTCTATAAAATTAATATATTTTTTTACTCTCTAGGTACTACAGTTGATATTTCAATGCTTGTAATTTTTTTATACGTGTCGTTTCAACTAAGTCGTTGACTAATATATAAATAATTAATTAAACACTTTATTAAAATGCAAATGAAATGATTTGCAAGGATTATTACTGTGGCTTAATTCAGAACTTGTACCTTAGATGCCCACTATTCGGAAGACACGTTGCGTCATCACTAACATATTTCTCTACCATATAATCCGCATTCGATCTTACACGAGTATCTTTCGGCATTTGTGGCTCAAATTCAAAACAATCGCTAACTTCGTCTTCATTCAAAAGGCAGAGACTGAATGTACAGCACAACTATTTTCCAATTTCAGAGTTTGCACCTGTGAACCATATTGATAAGCCGACTTCTTGTATTTTGCGCCACTTTAAATACAAAGATAATAGCAGTGTATAAACATTATGAACAAAATATGAACGTGCTCCACACGTATTCCATAATTTTATTTTCTAATAAAATTAGCTCACCACGGCTGTGTTGAATGAAATAGACAGCTCCAAGTTGAAGGTTGTGGGCAAATTTTTTCTTTAAGCATTGAGTTTTCAAAATCTGCAATGAATTTGTTCGGTTGTAGCATCATCTTTTGATTTCAAATTTCGAATGTGACAGTAAAATAAAAATAAATGGAATTTATAGACCATGCATGAAGCCATGAAATGTGAAAAACTGCTAGGAATATTTAGAACAATATTTAAATGGTCCATCTAAGTAAAATGTTTCGATTTGGTTCGCCATGTTTATGTACAATAATTCATGTACTTCAATCTTTGTAAGTACAAACATGCAAGTACAAAATCCAAAGAGAGTACAATATTCTTTTCTAGATTTATGGGAAGCTATTTATTTTGGAATGTAAGGCAATTTTTTTTTCAAATTACCAACAATACTTAATTTCCATGACAATAAGTGTTTAGTAACAAAAGTAAAGTAGTAAAATATTATCCATGTTAATACTTCTGCCACTTATTTTGACTGATGCAGCAAGCTCTTTTTAAACCCCCTGAACTTCTTTTTTTTCACGAATAGTTTCAGTTTTTCCTGAGTAAATAATATAATACAGAGGGAATGCGGCGATATAAGTTAAAGCGGTTTTATTGGACAGCAAAATAAAAATGAATGGAATATATCGACCATTCGTTAAGTCATGCAATGTGAAAAACCGGTAGAAATATTTAGAACAATATTTGGGTGTTCCATCTAAGTAGAGTGTTTCAATTTGCTTAGTCATGTGTATGTTCAATATGTCATGTACTTCAATTTGAATTAACAGTTATGTTCTTTTAAAACCTGTTTTACTATTTTAGATGATCTTTCAATTGTATCACTTGCTTTTCGTTTGGCAGCAATGTTCACAAGTTCTTTTTAATTAGTTTATCCGTAAATGGTTCATGATTATGAGACAAATCATCAAATATTAATGTGTCTGTGCTTCCCATTAAAGAGATAAAATAGATTTTTAAAATTATCATCTTCGTTGCATTTTGACTGTTTACAAATTTGCAGAAAAGCATTGAATTGATTAACTCGGTCAGTGAGATGAAGTTACATACTAGCCTTTTTAAAGCAAGGTGTCCAAGTATGAACAGGGAAAAACATTACTTATTTTTTTTTAAATGAATTTTTTGTGCATTCATTGAATACAGCGTGTAGCTACTAGCAAGGACGTACATTGAGGATGAGACCTTCATACTCCAAGGTACTTTAGAAAATCTGTTATTAGCTTCAGACCGTGCCATATTTGGATGATATTAGTTACGGCTATTATCATCCCAGATATTTCACAAAAGAATAATTTATAAAATTTGTACTTATCACTTGTTGTCCCATTGAAATAAAGAAATCCTCTTTTCAGTCTAAAAGGCTCAAGTGATAAGTAAAAGAAAGACTATGTAAAGTAAAAGTAATCTTAAAATTAAAATTAAAAATTTATTGAGTGTACAGATTGAAGTAACTTACCAAGAGTGTACTTAAATCTGTGCACCAAGAGTGTACAGATTAAAGTAACTTACGTATTCATATATTTTAAGGAAAACTATAATTATCCAAAGTTTAAAGCTATTTCCATGGAAAATTTAATATATCACAATTACGCTTAGAAATTATGATGAAACAAACATGCATATTTACACAAATTGTTTTGCATATTCTTAATTAAACGTGCGTGTATCTATGAGATTCATAATTAGACAGTTCATATACATGACAATGTATTACAAGAATTGTAATTATTTATTCAAAGTAAAAGTGGTAGAACATAAAGGCGTTTGAGTTTCTCAATCATAATTTATAATAAATTTAAATTATTCTCACATTGAACTACAGCCATAGTTTTCACAATACGAATGACCTAACTAAATCCTTTTAAACTGTGCTTAGTAAAATTCTGAGCCATTGCGAAGTAGGCATAAGCTAATCTGAGGCCTGGTCTACTAAATTTTAGCCCTTTGTAACTGCCTTCCAACGAAATCAACGAAAGGTGTTTACTGTGTCTCACTCTTATCTATTAAATATCCATTACTCAAATTATTTTTTCAGTGATCGCTCTCTAACTACAGAAGTAAAAAACATATCCTTGTTTTTTTTCTTTAGCACCAATTTATAGCTGGTCGCGATGTTTTATCCCACGCATCCATCATCCAAGATGCAAAGCGTCTGCTTCAATTATTTTGCGTGTGTCTAATAACTCACTATGTCCCTTAGATTATGTAATTAAACTATTTAAAAATCTTTACATTAGAATTCAAGAAATGCATCCATCGAAAATATTTCTTGGCGTTACAATATTTATGGACAAGAGATCACGCATAAAGACATGAAAGGGGCCAATATCAATATACATGGACTGTCAAGGAGCACTAAAGGCACTACAAAGTAGACTCTATGTAACGTTGGAAATTACGTAAAATGAACTAATTGCTTCACCTAAGTAAATATAAACGACATCTACTGGGAGAGAAACCAGTTGAAATAATATTAAAAATATTATTAAAGTATATGCAAGTGCTCACACGGAAAAAGGCCCCATAACAAAAGCATGATAAAGACTGTATAGACCTGACATCTGACAAAAGAATCAAATTACTCAGTCACACTAAAGAGAAACTCTTGATCTATATGAATTATATTGCAGGATGTTGTCCTCTAAATTATCACATACATCAAATTGGCATAATTGCGAACCCAAAATGCCAATTCTGCAAAATAAAAGCAGAAACGACAAAATGTATTATGTGTGAATATCTTGCAACATCAAGTTACAGACTTAGGCACTTCGAAGGTATTACAGTGAATGCCGCAAACATCGGGGAACAGCATCCGAAAGCAGTCCTAAGTTTTCTTCGAGAATTAAAAAGACAAGTAAGGGCAGGTTACAAAAGATCTTTTAAGTTGAAGCGGCAAAGGAATTCCTCTAAGAGCCCTCTTTATATAATACAATAATAATATAGATAAACTCTTTGTGAAATTATGAACTTTGAGTTATATATTTTGAAATTCATAATTACAAAAACGTTTAAATATTATTACAAATTCCCTTTATTTCCATTTGAATTATTCGAAATAAAAACTTTAAATAATCTTCCGTGAATAAAAACTTCCACGTTTTATCCTATGTACTATTATTAATTTTAATTCCGACTCCGCGTTAACTGTTATTTTGTAATGTACATAAATGAAATTATTGCTTTACTTTTACAACTTCCCTCAGAGACTCGCAGATATGATGTTACTTATTTTTATTATCAGTAAAGCAACTTACCAGCAAAACTTTCATAATTTATTCATACTTCTACCATTTAAAGCTGAGTAAAATCCTTTGTTATTCTTATGTACAGTTTACTGCTGAAAAAGAATCCCATGTAACGGTGTGGCTGATTATGTTATCAGTTTATTGTATTCCGTATAGAGATTCGGGCATATGTAAGTTAGCCACGCGGTCTGTCTTGAACCCTTTCACGCACAGCTAAAATTGAGAAAAAAAAGACCTACCTACACAATTTTATATTTCAGTGATTATAGTAATAAAAAGTAATGATATATATTAAAATACATAAGTCCATGTCTTTTTAATTTATTTGATAAGTAAAGAAATTTATATATCAGAAAAATGGTGGTACACCCTAGGTACCACAATGCATATGACAAATTTTTTTTTTACTAAAGAATCTTAGCAAATTCTTTTTTGTGGTATAGAAAGAGACAGTTTGTGTTTTTTGATAAACATAAGGGCACATGTCATGTGTTGCATTTCCACTCAGTTCGTATTTGATGCTTTACCGAACTACATAAAGCACATCTCCTTCCTGTACTTCGTTCGGGTTGATGAGAAGATTCGTTTAGTCGAATTATTTTACGAACGAATGGTCTATGACGTTTAATTTCAACCGGTAAACAACTTCTGCTTTTGCGTTTTTGAGAGATAAGCTCATTAGACACCAAACTTGTTGATATTTGTCTACGGAAATCTTTAAACCTCAACAGAAGAATATATGTATTGGTTTCGTGTAATTTCTTGTGTATTATAAAACTATTGACAACACAAGAAGGTATAAAAAATTCAATGGTACCACTTGTGACTCTTCCTGTCTATTTCATAGTATGCTTTCAATTGACCGAATTTATCAACCCCCCATTCATGAGTTTATTGTATTCGATTATTACTTCAGGACATGAAATTTCTTTCACCGTACCATTTTTTTCTTTTCTTTGAACAGTGTTTAAATTTTTAGGATCATGATAGTTGAAAATCATGTGTACTGTTTTCCACTTGAGAGCAGCAAACCCAGTATTACTTATATAATAATCGATGTCACCTCTTTTCATTCATTTATCCGCCATAAATACTGGCGAATTTTTTCTTGTGCTGTTAATAGTTCCACATGCAAATATTTGTTGTGAAACAACTCTTTCAAACTGTGAAACAAGTCTACACTAGTGAAAAAGTTATCGAAGAGCAAACTATAATTTTCTCACGATAAATCTTGTACGGCTCTCTTCCCTAAGGATTATTCTACCTTGTCTCCTGATTTACCAGTATAAATTTCAAATTTCCAGCAGTAACCAGACTGGTCAGCCAGTATCCATATTTTATAGCCTCTTTATATTAGTTTTTTAGGTATATATTGTTTTAAACTGCTTCTTCCATTAAATCAAATCATACTCTCATTAACTGCAATACGTTGTGTGGGAATAAAATATTTTTGAAACATTTCTTGTACCATATTCAGAATTAGTCTAACTTTATAGAGTTTATCGTATTGTTCCGAATTTCTTGCTAACAATAATGCATTCATTCAGATGAAGATTATTAAGAAGCCACCCAAATCGATTGACATTCATTAGATTACTAATGTAATTATCGTGAAGATCAGGAGTCGAGGACCAATAATCACGATAACTTGGGGACTTTTTTATACCCATGAGCAAATTGATTCAGAGGAATGTTTTAGTTTCTTTGACATTAGTGGCAGTAAAAGATTTTCCTATTTTCTGTTGTATTTGTAATGCATAAAGGTTGGTGTGAAATACAATATGCTCTATGATCAGTTCTGATAGCATTTGCTGGAACAGATTCTCAGGAGAATGACCAGCTAATTCTTGCTAAAACTAGCAAATCCACATTCTTTGTTGAACAGTTTAGATATCGACAAGGATAAATGGTAATTCGTCCTTTTTAGGATACGCCATAACAAACTGCAGTATGTGCCCGGTAGAACAAATAATGGACTCCTACAACTAAACAGTTTTGTAATAAAATCAAAACGAAAACAATTTACTTCAGTGACTATTTACCATTGTTTGAACAAATATCAATCCAGACATGGAACCAGTATTAGAATTTGTATTTAGAAAATTAAATACTTTATCTGACACTCACTCATAACCTTCAAAAATCAGATAAACGTGCATAAGTAACTCTACTATTCAACTATGAAACTTAACAAAATCTAACTCTGCCATCTAGTAGATCAAATATACACCCTAATAAAGCATTCTGTTTGTTCTT
This sequence comes from Adranes taylori, assembly GCA_009867245.2. Classification (NCBI taxonomy): domain Eukaryota; kingdom Metazoa; phylum Arthropoda; class Insecta; order Coleoptera; family Staphylinidae; genus Adranes; species Adranes taylori. The sequence goes on along the minus strand of WYDF02274844.1, from coordinate 11,505 downwards.
AACTTCAAAATATGTCCGTACAGGAATCTGCATTTTCATTAAAAAACAGTAATATGAGTGGTACAAATAGCGTACCGCGATGCAGCGTCGCCATTAGAAAATGTGGTACACAATATGCACCACTATGCTTGAAAGGGTGAATCCCTTGTGAACAAAAGGATAGTTATTTTACACTTTTGCGATTCGCATTATACATATTCAAATCTTCATATTACACTTGACATTCTGAGTCCGTGCCTTTTGGCTTACGTTCATTGCTACCATGTTTTTATAATGTAAAGCAAGTAATTTTTATTAGCAAAACATATATTGCATTAGTTTATAATTCTTTGATCATTTATATTAGCGTTGTGTTGTACATGTAAATGCTTTTACAACATACCTCTTCTACGTCATAATTAAATTATTAACGCTATTCTCTTTTAAGGATGTATTTAAACTTAGCCGTTGACTATACATTTTTTGATTCAGTGGATGTTTATTTTTATCTTTCATATTTTAGTCAGGATGTACATAAACTACAATTATTTGTTTGATTATTCACCTATATTGAAATAAATTATATGTGTAATAAATTATTTTATTGAGAACAATAGTGTTTAAAATCTTGATAAATTAAAGTCGTTTACCTATTTCATGCTCGAGGGGGTTGCTAGTCACCCATCGGGAGCCTCGACAGGTGGCGGATCCGAGAAAGCCTCTCAGATATGGGTGGTACCGAGGATATCAAATACTCGGGGCGGACCAAAACTAACACTGAGCAGCGGCAGCAGGTTGTCGCAAAACTGAGCACAAGCACAAGTTCAGCGAAGATAAATGGTTATGCATCAGACAGACAATGGCGTGATGGGCACCATTGTAACGGCGCTTTTACTGCGATCTGGAAGGCAAGGTGAACCACCAGATTAAATTCCCATGAAAGCTTCAAATATGGCAAATGTGCACAAATAAAGTAGTACGCCGGCCGATGCGGCCGGTGTTGTTCCACGTAAGGACAGGTAGTGTAAAATGGGCTACTGGGCACGAGGATGTGGATTTCCGGCCACCTCGTGCGAAATGGATTATCACAGACACTCAAGGAAATGAAGATGACCTATCTGTAAGGCCTAACAAACGAATAGCCTCATGGAATGTGCGGGATCTCTTGAATCCAGGTAAACCTATCATCGTTCAGAATGAACTTACTAGAAACTCGATGCAATTGCTGGATTTTCAGAAACTCTTTAGAGAGGGCACGGTCACTTTGGTGCTAACGTTGCAGATGTCTATTTTTACGCTGCCGATGAGGGGTATCCGAAGACTTTCCTAATAGTACTTAATATAAAGAAGTATGCTATGGGGTACGAAGCAGTTAGTGCATGGGTCATATCCTTATGCATCCAAGCTAAACCCTACGACTTACTGATACAGGTTTACGGACCTACCTCGGAGGCAGAGGATGAGGAAATGAAAAACTTTTATTCATCCCTGGAAAGCACTATTTCTAAAATCCGTGGATACTTTTATTATTATAGGATATAAATAGGATATACAAAAGCAGATCATCAAAGATGCCAATATGGCCTTCGCACACGCAATGAAAGAGGAGAAAGTCTTATTCAATTCTGTGTTGATAATGGATTCACAGGAAACTCAATGCTCCAACGAGCAAAGAGAAAACTCTATACATGGACAGCTCCAAATGGGAGTCACAGAAACCAAATCGACTTTACTGTCGTTAGAATAAGTTGGCGTAACTCACTGAGATCAGCCAGAACACTACCAGGTGCAGACTGTGGTTTGGATCATCAATTACTTATGTTCACTATATGTGCCAAACTTAAAGCGTCTATAAGGATGCTACAAACTGTAAGAAACCCATTAGCTATCGCAGATATACAAAACGTCTCCATTCAGAGTGAACCTATAGATGCTGCACATCGTTCTGTGGGACCACTGTGGCGCAAATTTAAGGCTCTCATTCTGCAGGTGGCCGCTACGCAAATGACGAAAACCTCAGCTAAGCAAAGATAGAAAACACTCTGTAATTAGTTAATAAAAGATGCCAATTAAAGGCAAGTAGACTTAACGACCGAATGTTATATGGGAGATATGCAGAACTGTCAAGAACTATTCAAGGAGAATGGCGCCAAAACAATAACAATTATCTTAAGAAGGTCTGTTTAGAGATTGAAGCTCAGGCCCTAACTGCCGAAACAAGTGATCTCTTTAAGAAAATAAAACAAACAACCCGTAAACCATCACATAGAACATGGGCCCTTCGCAAGAAAGAGCATCAACTGGTGACCACAATATCGAAAGTCTGGAGAGAATATTGCGAAAATCTAAATAGTCACTTGAAACTGTTGACAATACTGGCGGCGAGCACGATCCGGTCATTTTGCGCTCTGAAATTGAGGCTGCAGTTCAACGGCTGGGATTATAAACAGCCCCTGGTATTGATATCATCATTGCTGAGCACATAAAGGCGATGGGACATCATGCATGGTGTTCACATTTTGCATTGACTGTCTGCGGCAATATGGGACACTGTGAATGGCTGTCTGACTGGCAAATGTCGGTGACCATGCCACTGTATAAGAAAGGTTCGACGAAAAATTGTACTAATTTTCGTTTGATAACTATCATTTCTCACGTGAGCAAAATCATGCTTTATGTGATGCAGCATAGGTTACAGCATTTTGTCTCGCGGCGGGTAGGCCGGAACAGGCAGGCTTTTTGATGGCAGAGGCACACGCGAACGGATGCTCAACCTCAACCTACGTCAATAGAAAAAGCAATAGAGTATTACACACCCATGTATATCTGCTTTATCGATTATCAAAAGGCCTTCGATTGCGCTTCGCGGATGACACTGCAATTATAGCGGCTAACCAGGATGAACCCAAGGGGCTCATGTACACACTGGAGCGGAAAAGCGATGAAGACGACTTACACATAAACGCTAAAAACCAACGTAATGATCGTCTACAGGAAAGCCTTCAATCACGCAGACAATAAGAAGAGTGGAAACTATGAGATGAGGGCAATTGCGCGCTGGAAATACGAAGAAGGATCCAATTGGGTCGTAATACTATGTCACAGCTCATTAAAGTTTGGCGAGATAAATTAATAAGTAGGAAAACCAAAATCAGTTTGTTTAACACTCTAGTATTCCCTGTGATGATATATGCAACGGAACCATGGACGCTTTGTGCAAGAGATTGGCACCGCGTGGTAGTGTTTGAGATGTGGTGCTGCTCAGGATCACGCAGGATCAATTCTCGCTGATATTCAGTCGAAACGGCGGCTCACGGAGCTATTCTACGGGATGGTGTTGTCAGTTGTCATTTTTTTTGTCATATATCCCGCAGCAAACATATCGAGCGGTTGATGGTTCAGGAGAAGCCAAATGGAAGGAGTCGTCGTGGTAGATCTCCTACATGGAGGATTGACTTGATAGAAAAGCTGCTTGACAGAAACATAGAGCTAGCTACAAGATTCGCCGAACATCGGAATAGATGCAGAGAGACGATGAGGGCTGCTCTACAGACATTAACATAGAAGGAGCCACCACGCGTCTGCCAAGATGCCAAGATGCCAAGATGTAGGATAGTGATGGCTGTATACAATGTAATTATCATTCCAAGTATTGGATAGTATAATTTAGTTCCTAGTGCAATACTAGTTTTGGTTCATCTGTTTGCTATTTCAACACATCCTTGCCAAACAAAATCTGGTGTTACGTACATATTCCTGGAAGGAATAGCAACTTTAAGTGGTTGTTCAAAGTTGAACCTTAGTAGTATATCATCCTATTTACAATCAGTGAGTTGTACCGTGCCGGGATTTCTGAGGAATTTTAAATGTCCTCTGAGGTTGCCAGATTTCAGGTTTGTTGTCCTATCAATAGCTGTGGCTTGCATCAGAGCTTCTCTTTTCACAAATGAGTGAATGAGATGAAGTCCGCTCAGTGCCTACTCGTTTTTTGAAGTATACCTAATTCTATGTATGTAACCATAGATTCATTTTCGAGCCCGTGCATTAACCAATAATTATTATCGATTTTGAATGTTTATGTGCGATTGAATTAGAATGTAATGGGAAACATTTTGTTTCTTTTCCCAACGATGAGTGAGTCCGCAGTAAAGGAATTAACTTTCGGCATATGCCTATTTCATTCAGATCCCCGAATAATCTGAAATATATTTTCTTATGAATTAAGATCATCCCTATAAACCAATAGTCTATTTGCCTTGTTTGTGAAGGTTAGTGTTCCTACACTGTTTAGCTAGGAAGGCATTTGCTCAAACGTACCAATAAGTATACTTTTTCTGAAGAATTAGCGGAAATTCTGGACGTAGCTAAAGTTTTTGAAATTTTATTTTTTCTTGTTCTGTTGGTGTTTATTGCGCTTGGTAGCGATTAATATCGTGTCGGCACAGGAGATCGTTGATGGTGGTCGTACACTGGGCGATTGGATGCTAATGGTGGTCGTATCATAGATGCATTTTGACCTGGTTCGTTATTCGTGCAATATATTTGTTGTTTGTTTTTATGGTATGGATGTAATACAAGATTCTAAGCGCTAAAAATGTTTTGGTTCGTTCATTCATCGTATTTAGTCGATTCTTGATTTCTAAGGGTTCTCTAGTAATTCTCTTGCTATAGTGTGTTTCTATGGCTATTGGTCTAGAGTTTTCGAAGCTATTCTGTGACTAGTTGTGGAATTATGATGGGTATGGGCGGACGTGCTGAGGTTTTTATTGACGTTGTTACTTTAAGAGGTTTTTATTGACGTTCTAATAACTTTAAAAATTCTTTATTTGTTATTATGATAATAGATTATTATCGTTTTATACATGCTAATGTTTTAATATTTTTATTTAAATTTTGTAGACGATTGTACAATTTAATTTTTGTTCAAAGAATTTCAATAAAATTGGATATAATGGATATAAAAAGAGGACAACTGAATATATTTTATAAATGGAACACCTACAAAACATCTTGTTCTCACAAAACAGAAAATAATAGTTTCAATCAAAGAGATATAAACATGTTTGTTGGATTTAATCTTATAATTATTTTTCTTGGAAAATGATAATTAAATTCTTTAATAAACTCAGTGTAAACAAGAAATGAGCAGTAAATGAAATAGAATTGTTTAAATGTAAACGCTTTGTCAATGCCTTTTAAAAAGTTATAATAAACCTGTTGATATAGCAAAATTTTTATATTTTCCTAGAAAAGTCTAAGTTTGTAAATATAACCAGGTTTTAACCGGTAACATATATATTGCCCGTTCGTTTTTTAGAACATGTGTATCCAGTGGCGGACATAGACGTTTCTAAAGTATCTACTTGTAAATAAAAAAATCATAGTAATTAATGCTTTTCTTATGACAATTATCTAACTAGTTTAAAATTGAAACATATGAAATATATTATAATTCAATTCAACATTCAAGAGTTATTTTTACAATTCAATTATAATTCAATTACAATTCCTTTACAATAATTACAATTTATTAAAATTAATTACAATAATTACAATTCAAGAGTTTCTTTGTTGCAGGTATAAAATTGATATGATCAATTGGAAGACTTTATTGAATATAGCATGTTTCAGTGTTGGAGTTCACATTTTAAATTGAATGAAACAAAGCGTTCCAAAACTCCACTCATTGATTAAACATTTCTAATTGCCTCCATCCAGAGGAAACAGCGAATGTCTTGACAATTGTTTCTGAGAGACAATTAGTCCTTCTTCAGAAGAACTGAATAAAGAGGTTAATTAGGTATTAATTAATTGAGTAGAAAAAAATCGTACCTTATGTATATTCTAATTAAACTGTGACGTGATGTAATTTATGGTTTTCCTACAATAGCTTCGTAAAAATATTTAATTGCTAATATAATAATTTAATTCCTACTTAATTTTGAACATTTTTAAATAGCCGAAGCTACTGAGTTCTTTGATTTTTAAGTTGTTAAAATATTTCATTTTGCATTTCTTACACTCCTTTTTGGCGGCGTGATCAGAGAAAGCTGAATTTGGAGCGGGAGTAAATGATTAACAAACTTTGACAGTCCCTCTTTCAGTATTTATTTAAATTATTTTCACAAATGTTTATCAAAGTGAAATTAATAAACGAAAATATTGTTCTAATCAAGAAATTTTATAAAGTCATCTAGTTAAAGATAACTGAGATTATTGAGATAAAAAAAATGTTAATTGACATTTTTTAAAAGAAAATATTGAAATATTATCAATAATGTCACAAACACATTTAAGCTTGGACAATTCGTAACCTGTTTGATAAGGTTAACTCTATAGAAATACACACCCTAACAACATATATGACCTGAAAAGGTGGATCTAGTAGTGAACCAAACATATATGCCATCAGTGGAAATCCAATCAGTTTCATAAATTTTGACAGATCACAACCGACCTGCCTGTTAATTAAATTCTCTCCATGCTTTTATTCATTAACGAAAATATAAATTTGTTCTAAATGTTTAGCAATATAACTTTATTATAAATTTGAAGGGCCATAAAATTCGTTCGAGAACTAATTTCATGGTTGTTTTCCATTACGTGTTTTGCAAATTGACTATTATCATTGCTTAGTGTTATAGAATTGAAATGTTCTGAGGTTTTGACTTTGAATTTTCTCATCATAACGAATTACGAGTGTTAAAATTAAGCTGATAAGTACCACATTGATTTATTACAGCCGTCCTATCTTTATTATTTTTGACTCTATTCAGATCAGTAGGGGTGTGAAAGACTATCTTTATATTGTGATTTTTGAATAAAACTATTATAATTATTGTTTAGGTATGTTAAAGAAAAATATTTTTTGGGTTCTGTATTTGATAAAACATAACTTTGTGTTAGATTAATATCCAGTTTACTGTATGTTTTCTACAAAGAGTTTGAGAATAGTCCTATCTTCAAACCCATTATTGTGAGCTATACTTGTAATGGTGTTTAACTCATTGATGAAATATTCTTGATTCTGTGGAATCAACATGGACCACAAATGATTTAAACCCTGCCAACTTGTGGGAATATGGTACTAGGGATGAATTATATATCAAAGTATCGTAATAAGTTTTTTTTTTCGATCGATTTGGAACGATAAATCATTACTACTATGATCTGTCGAAACATAGAGGAACGGAATCTTGTTATTTTTAGCTAACTCATAGGTGAAATTTATATTTGTATGGAAAGAGTTAAAGCACGAATTAAGCAAAAGGTATCTCCTAGATAGTAGAATCGAAAATTATTAGAATGCCATCCACATATCTTCTATAGAACCTAGCTTTAGAAAACAAATAATTCTTAGAGGTTAAGATTTTAATGTCTAAGTTACTCATGAAGAACTCAGCGAACACTGGACTCAGTCCACTTCCCATGGGAAGACCAGAAATTTTCCTTCTGATGACTCCGTTCAAAATGAAAAATCCTGCCAGAGCCAAAGTTTCAATAAGGTTAGTCAGAATTCGCTGTTGACGTCTGACATGGGTCCATCAATGAGAATATTAACCAATCGCGTCCGGTCTTCGAATAGTGGTGAAAAGGCTCGAAACGTCAAATGAAGACATTTTATAATTTGGTAGAAAATCTAATTTATTTAAATCATTAACTAAGAGTTCAAAATTTAACATTGATAAATTACTATTGTCTAAATATGGTTTCAGTTTATTGTTCAACCACTTAGTAAAATTATACATCAAAAAGCAGGACAATAAGTATTACTGGAATATTTAAAATATTATCGTTAGTTATCAAAACATCTTTTTTAACTTGTACTAAGTTTTGTTAAAGTTAGATTTTGTGAATTACATTTATCTATCATTTGTTTTAAATCCCTTAAATCTACTGTGTTATTAGATTTATTATGTGAAACTTTGTGATAAATCATTAAGAAAGTTTCTGATAGTCAAAATTTGTGATATATCATTAAAAAAATCTGTATCCTGTAGTAAATGTGGATAGTACTCAACTGTATTTGTGAGTTCTGCTATTGGAAGATAGAAATCACTGTTGTGAAATTTATTTTCAGAGCTAAATTAAATAAATCTTCTTAAGAAGGTTTAAGAAACTTTACCATTGACATTTGCGTTAGTTAAGTTAACAAGACGTTCATGAAAGGCAGGTGCCGAGGATTTAAAATTCATGAAGATAGATTTAATGTTATATCTGAGATTGTGATACCTAGTTACATTAGGTGAAGCATACCTCATCGAAGATCTATTAGAAGAAACATTAGAATCACTACTAGCATTTTGGTTAAGTATGTTAATTTCAAACTTGGGAACGTCTGCCTCTATAAAACATGACTTTAAAATAAGAGAGAAAACCTCTTTAGACATATTTGAAACATTATTGACCATGAAAGGACAAACGTTCAAAAGAATAGAGCTCAAAGTAGAGCAAAATAACGATCGTCGGTGTCTGGTGCAACAGTATGAAAAATCTTTTCTGATTGAGTAAAAGGCATTTGTTTCATTAACAGGGAATTCAGATAACTGATGATTATCTGCATCCACCTAAGCCAAGGGGATAAGGTAAACTTCATAACCAGGCTCTGTTTCCTCTAGGCAGTCGTACCAAACTATAGAGTCATCATCATTTGACTCACAATTGATGCACCAAAAGAACATTATCTATTATAGTGCTGTGTGATCACGTCCAACGTAAATGATGAGGAATAAAAATCTTCGGATTTGGACAACAAAATACTATATTTAGATTAACTCCATTTTGAACCTATGAGTCGACGTTTTGGTTTTCATGTTTTAAAACCATCACCAGGAAATTAAACCATAGAAAATAAGTTATGATATTGGTGGCTCTTACTCTGACTGAATCTTTATTTATGATATATTGGTTATTGGAAATGCAATAACATGTTTAATTAAATTGGTGATAGGCATTTCTGAGAATTCTGGATTGACTGAGAATTTTGGTCCTAATGCTAATAGATGTGTTACATTATCTGGAATCTGTACATCAGTAGTGTTGCTAGAGTAGTCATTGGTTCTATCGTCGATCTCGGTGTCATCAATGGATAATTCATGTTTCCATTTATCTAGTTTTTTTATATGAATGTTTTTGATTTTATTGAAATGTTTCTGGTCCGTTTTTCATGTGAATCTTTAAAGGTGGACCAAACAGGCCCAAGTAGTACATTGATAAGGATTGAAGGAACTTCAACTCAATAAGTTGAAGTTCCTTTTGGATTCCATTTACATTTTTTTAATATTTCTAATTTCTATATTTAATAACTGTGTACCAAAATTATTGAACAGTGAATATAAATTATTGTTAATAGTGAATGGATTATTAAATAATTCACACATACAATTTAACTGGAATCTTAAATGTTCAGGCAGAATGTTGATGTTTCTACAATGCAATATTAACAACTGTTGATTCTTTTGTCTCGCAAGTCTTTTCTTAAAATAGCACCATCTCTTATGGAGAGCAACACAGCTCACCCCATAAGCGGCACGTGCCAAACAAGAATCAACACAATCAAGAATCAATCATTTTATTTAATAATAATGTCTTTCATTATAATAATGTCAGGTTAGATGGTTTGTTGGTTTTATCTTTAGTTTCTTCTTCACTGTTGTGTTGCTCTTAGGTCTTTTATGGTCTGTTGGTTTTATCGTTGTGTTTTAGTTTTTTCTTCACTGCTGTGTTGCTCTCAGGACTTTTTACACATACAGTAAACTATTCGTTGTGTTGATTCTTGGTTGGTCAGTGTTCTTAGAGCTAGGTTCGTCAATATGTATAATTATAACTTTCAACTCAGTGTTGGGTGTCGGTATCAGTCCGAGAACTTTATATTGTGTCAATATGTTGACAGATTCATGTCAAATACATCTCATACTTAATGACACGCAATTTAGTGACCTCATCATACAGTCACTGTTTAGTCGTCTATAAAATTGATAAGATGTATCTGTTCAAAAAAAGAAAGAAAAAGTTATCAGAGTTACCCGTTTTGGGGTCAAATGTAGCATTAACGCCAATGGTTTATATTTATATTTTTCTATTAATGATTCAATATTAAAGACGTCATGAGATTGATAACTGCCCCCGTCGGTCTGACTATGGTTACTCATAAGTATTCCTTTTGGTGACTACCAAGTATCACACACAATATTAAGAGGAATGGTCCTTTTTCATACGACTTCAACATACATGTTTAACAACATACTCAATTGGCTCTCTGGATTTTGAAGGTATAAATTGTAATCCATTTATTTGTTCATAATTTCATAAAACTACATTGTTGTCATCTAAAAACTTTAATATTCTGTTAGTATATAAGGTTTGTTACAATAGTTAAGGTTATACGACCACTGTAGTTACACTTATTAGATGTTTTCACTTTAAGCAATAATTTATTTTACTATAACTACAGTTATAGGCTGTGACCGTATATTACAACATATATTTTGAAGTTTATACAAATTTTCAATTGTTTATAGTCCTGAAGATGGTTTTAAAACATGAAAACCGAAACATGACTCATAATTTCAAAATGGAGTTAATCTAAATATATTATTTTGTTGTCCAAATCCGAAAATTTATATTTCTCATCACATATTTTGCTAAATAAGTTAAAGACTTACTGTTAGCTTTCTTACTAATAGATGAGAAAATTTATATTTGATAATTATATTGAAATTTATAAATGTAAATGTTTTAATAGAGTTACTTTACGATGTAAAAACTTAATGATGACAATTAGATGAGTTAGTCCAATTTCAGATACTTGCTGATGACAGGTGTAATCACAAATAGGTTAAAGAAGTCAGGGTGGAGCAGATACGTATTCAAAGTCTTCGACCTAATAACTACACCATGCCCGGATACTCAAGCTATTTGAAAATTCGTTTTAAGCGTTGCATGCCGTCTATTTACTGACTTCTTTAACAAGTATTAAAAAGGGAATACTGATGATAGTTACCCTTATACTTGAAATACGCATCTGCTCCAGCTTGACTTTTTTAAGCTATTTGTGATCACACATGTCATAAACAGGTATCTGAAATCATCAAATTATTGAAATTTATATTTTGATCTATGTAAGTTAATTAAATATATGATACATTTATCGAACATCTGATTAATACACGTCAGCAAATGTCTGTCAAGTACAAGTGTCTAGTACAAGTTAATATGAAGTAAACAGAATACAGATCCTTATCTAATTGTGATAATCTAGAATACAAATTTCTAATGCTATAATTTAGCCAGTCTAATTTAGCTTTTGTTAGAATACTACTAATTTTGTAATTAAAATTAACACAATCAGTTTTAATATTGATAAATTTGGGAAATTCTCTAGGATTTCTACATTTTAAAATTACTTTTTTGAATATTGGACACTAAACGCAATCCCAGCAAGAATTTGAATGATCAAATTAAATTTTCATATAGATATTTTTTGAATTCGTTCAGGTTATCTTAATTATTTCATTCAATTCGATT
>WYDF02274822.1:0-17695 GCA_009867245.2 Adranes taylori | reverse complement strand
AGGAACAAACAACTACTTAGTTGTCTTAACTGGATAGTTACTTTCACCTACTTGTTAAAGAAGTCTGTAAATAGACGACAAGCAACGTTTAAAACAAATTTTCAAATGGCTTAAATATCCGGATGTGGTGTAGTTGTTAGGACGAAGACTTTGAATGACTACTAAAAGAAATACGTATCTTCTCTATCAAGCTATTTGTGATTACATATGTCATCAACAGGTATCTGAAATTGGCCTAACTCATTTACTTGACAAATAAAATACCTTAGAGTATTAAATGATAAAGCAGACAATCTTAAGAAGCGTTAGAAAAAACATGGAGCATATTGAATAAATAGTTTAGCAAAACTGATGCTTAGATAGGCGGCCCAAGGATCAAAAAGGAAAGCTGCTATGTTGGGTCGCAGATGATTCACTAATTTGGGTAAAAACCATGAGATGTAAAGGCACTAAGTTGCACATGCCAAAAGGAAACCTGCTTTCAACCTTTACTTATAGACCAGTGTTGACGCACGCTTTACAAACAAAAGGTAATGTAGCACCTATGCATTTGACTGCATTGAAAACGGCCGAAAAAAAAAACAACTATGCCAGGAAACAGACAAGAGAAAAGTTGATAGAGGAATGGACATATGAATGGGAAAATAGCATCAAAGAGCGGTAAATTATTCTTTGAATTCGCGTATAAGAAAATGAGTTATCAAAGGACATATGCATTGCATTTACTACCTAACTCGAACAAGCATGCGCACTTGTTAAATTCATTTGAAAAGCCAACAACGGGTCCATAAAGCACGATGTCTTTTCTTTTTAGCGTTATTCAATAGCAGAGCAATTTTACAGAGCAAACTCAATAAAAGCGTCAATTTATTCATATTTTAAATCTAAAATAGTTTTAATCAAAATCTGAGATTTGGTACGTATGATTGCCACTGATCCAGCCACATATGATCGAGCAAGACAAAATGACAAGCAATGATAAGGGAAATCAATGCTCATGATCACGAACTTACTTTTTTTAGTAACATTTTTAGTATAGATTTTTGACAATACTATTTATTCAATTTGTGAATCACATCCTGTTGTTGATATTTTGTATAATGATCACCGGATTTAGGGCTCGTCAATGAAAAATCGCACTTTTATAAAATCAGTTAAACATGCTGAGAATTATATTATGGTATCATTAAATATAGTCGCTGTATTTACAAATATTCCTAAACAACTTGTATTAAATATCATAAAAAGCAAATGGAGAACAATGTTTTCAGCATATACCACAATTGAACGAGATTTATTTTTAGGATTGATAGAAATTATCTTTGAATCAAGTTTTTTTCAATATAGCAATTTTATTCCCAACTTGATGGCACCGCAATGGGTTCTCCTTGTAGCCCATTATTCAATAAACAGTGATGGTCTTAAACAATCCACAACTACATATTTCTTCAATCAAATTTTATGTAGATGATACATTTGTATTACTACACAAAGACAGTGCTGCAGAGACATTACAGATTTACAACTTGATTCACCCAAAAATTCTATTTTCTGTTGAACATGAGAATGCGAAAGCTGAATTGGCGTTTCCTGGATACACTTGTAATTAGGAGCGATGATGGCAGTCTCATCACTAACTGGTATGTAAAACCTATAAGCAGTGGGAGACTATTAAATTATCACTCCTTACATTCTAAACAACATAAAACAGCAGTCATTAAATCACTTCATCATAAAGTTATTAACTTCATCACCCGAGCTTAGTTTAAAAAAAACGTAGATATCATTAGTGATATGCTGAAGAACAGTGGTTACCCAAAGTCTCTCACCATTAATATTTCGAATCAAAATTGTAAAGAAAGAAATTATATATCTAATCAAGATGAAAACAATAGATATTTTAGATTTCGTAATGTTCCAATTTTAAGTGATAACATAAGTAGAATTTTTAAGTCATATGATAGCAAAATAGCAACATATAATGTAAAAACAATATCCAGTTTGTACTTTAGAATTAAAGACCAAGGTGATGAATGCATTAAATCACATGTTATATATAAGATTAATTGTAGGGATTGTAATAAATTCTACATAGGAGAAACAAAACAACATTTTAAAATGAGATGCTTTACTCATAAAACATCATTCATCCAAAATTTTACCAAAACATAGAAAGGACAGCTTTAGCAGATCATTTCACACTACAACATAACTTCGACTTTGATCATTTCAAATTTTTAGACAAAGAAAGTAACAGTAAAAAAAGAAAAATTAGTGAAATGATATTCATACAAAAAGTAGACTCCTGAATTAATAAGAAAAGACATCAACAATCTTAGTAAAATTTATTACAACTTGATCAAATCAATATAACTCCAAGGAAATTACACAATGTCATATATTAATTATTAAGTTTTCAACATTGTAAACGAGTCTTTTTTACAACTGTCAGCACATTTCAACGAATGCCGTAGTTTGTTGTTATTATTAATATCCAATAGTTAGTATGTCATAATAGGAAAGGAAAATTGAGTTAAAAATAATCAGATATTAACAATCTTAAATAAATCTAGTAAAATCTGTTCAGATCTATTTAATTGTCAACTAAATTACAAAATATAAATTATTGATTACGTTTCCAACATTGTAAACGAGTCTTTTATATAAACTGTCATTTTCATTGACATCTTTTGCTCATGGTAGTATTGTTTTTTTAGTAATTTGGTTTAAATAAGTACTATTGGAAGAATGTTTTCAAAATTATCAAATTCAAATAGCATCAGGAAGTATTAACAATTTAAATAAATGGCCGATATTACGGTTTTTACACTTAACAGGATAATGTTTATAATCAAAAAAGATAATACATGGACAAAATCATTAATATTCAACAAAAATAAACTGTCAAGATATAAAAGACCACTTACCAAGTTTTAGCATGAGGTGTTAGGAAAAGTTTAAGGTAAAGATTATGCACAGTAGTTTTAACAAAATACAAATATAACTATAGAGTGTAATAGTAATCACTGCATGGTTTTACAACTAATGTAAACTGAAAGGAGATAGTGCTGGTTGAGGGTGTTTTCTTTTGGAAACGCATTGCGCTGAGTGTTGTTTCCAAAAGGAAGCACACTCAGGGGATTCTTTTCTTTCTGTTATAGCTGTGAAGAATTCAATCATAGACTAGATTATTAATACTAAGTTTTTAAATTCATGTTCGATTGAAAAGTAGTTGGATTTTAAATGTAAATGGTTTTTATCAACGTTTAAATGTAAAATGATTTTAATGTTAACATGGTCAAGTACCCAAGAAGCTATTATCAATTCTTAAAGGTAAATTTTATCACATTAGATAATTAAAGTTGATTTCAATAGTATTATATTAATTGTAGCGTGCTCTGAGAAAGTTATTTATTAAACACCGTGAAACTAGTAAGCTTTAAAAGTGCGATTTTTCATTGAGTCCTAAGTCCGGTGATCATTATACAGATTTTACCAATTTTTGTTATAGTCTAAAACGGCCTATATGCAGAATAATTGTTGACATTATTTACCTCACATAATTAACAAAACGTATAAAAGTAATTGCTTAAAAGTAAGTTAATTTTTAATTTCAGTTTATGCATGTCAGATTTGCTGTTTTGTTTTTTTGTACTACCATTTGCTGCTAGTCAATTTTTTCATGGGACATGGATACATGGGCAAATTCTTTGTGCTTTAGTACCTATGATGAGGTAAGATATTTATCGTGTAATATTTTTGATTTATGTACAATAACCTAAAATAAATGTTATTTTTCTCATTATAATACGAGACGAGCAAATTTTTCTAGATACGAAACTTCAATTTATTTCTCTATAATGCAAATTATTAATAGTTTTTCTGTTAAAACCACAAAGCATTTAAGATGTCATAATATTGTCACGTTTAATTTTGGATAGCTTTGCTTTTGCCACCCTCGACTAAACAGTGACAATATGGAAAGAGGTAGGGGTTTATACCTAACTGGTCCAACCAATAGTTGGACCAGTTAGGAACTACGTATAAATAAATAAGCTCGAATAAATAATATAAGCAGAGAAAAGATGTTATGGAACTACTTAGGAAGCTATAGTTCGTATTTATCGTACGGAGCACCGAAAATTAGGAGGGGAGGGAAGGTCGGCTAGCTGATGGTTGAGCTACGGTACCCTAATGTATTATGGTCAGAATCACTTTACTAGTTAGGCATGAACAAATAAAAAATAAATTCATACAATGTATGATGTAAGCTGATAGATAAAATAAATACAAGTACAAAGTCCAATGTATCTTGGTGCGCTGAACCCTAAAATGCCCTTAGTTTCTTTCCATCACGTCAGATCTTCTTGCAAATTGCAATTTGCCAAATGTAGTATATGCTGAAAAATATCACAAATATGAGACAATGACAGAGTGATATAGGTTTGTTTCGTATAAAACGTATTATTTTGCGGCTTATAATAGACATAAAATTGTTAGACATGTTGTTGCTGTCGGCTGCACGTTGAGCTTGGTCATCTATATCACTTGCAAATTTCCGTTTGTCTCTTCTTGCTGCTCTTTTCACTTCTTTCTCCAATTCGTTGTGCTTCTGAGTCGCTTGTTTCTTGATATCAACATCCTTGGAGGTGTTTATGATGTTTTTCCAGTTTGTGCGCTCTTCAATCAAGTTACATGTGTTGTTTGAGATCCATTCCTTTCTCTCATTGTTCCTGAAGCCCAGTGTTCGTTCTCCCGCTTGTTGGAATAGGATTGCTCACAGTTCTCCACTTTTGCGCAACATCGTCATCATTATGTCGATCTGATGCTACCGTTTAATTGTTCGTTGAAGTTGTGCTGTTTTACGGTCCCTTAGTTTCGCTACATTTAACCTCTTTGGTGCTGCGGGTTCACTTTTTCGATGGATCGATAGCTTGATGCGGATGATTCCTGTCAATAGTGAGAGTGGATTCAATACAGCCTGGTCTTGTGAATGTCCAGATGACGGAAGAACGTACCACTGATGACTAGGCCATGATTGCCACAAAGTTCCGCAAAGAGGTCACCATTGCTGTTCATTAATCCGATTCTGTGTGTCTCCATCATCTTTTCCCAATTTACATTTGTACTCCCCACTTGCGCCTTCAAGTCTCCCATTAGTACCAGAATATCTGACTTCCCGACATTGCTTAGTGTCCAGGCCAATTGTTGGTAGAATGCATCCTTTACGTCACCAGGAGCTTGCTCGGTTGGTGCGTATACTTGAACAAATGTTAAGTGCCTTCTCACTTAGATTTCCAGTCTTAGCAAGATAATTCGTTTAGATATTGGGTTCCGCTGGGCTACACATTGTTTAGCCTTTTTGTCAAGAAGGAAGCCAATGCTATGATTTTCCGTTTCTGGCTGGCCGGGGAAGAAGAGAGTCTCCGCTAGTCTCGATAGTCTCCCTTTCCATCTGACTTCTCTCAATCCAAGTAGCTCAAGTTACTAGTTCCTGAATTCTCTTGTAATTTGTGCTAGCTTTGGCGCTTCCATCATCGTACGAACGTTTCGGGTTCCAAATCATGGCCGCTTTCGTGTGCCAAAGGTCGTCAACGATATTTCTGGTCCGATTTTCCTTTTTGTGCACGTTTCATTTGTTGATTTGTTTCGGAAGAACGAGAAACAACCACTCAACTATCTAGTCCAGTGATGTTCTGCATCTTATGCGTCCGAACCCACATTCCGCCCTCTCCTAGCTTCCCCAATGGATTGGTTACCACAAGCTTCCGCTAGGTTGCTCACGTTTTCATCTACCGTAAGAGTACTTGAGAAGCAGAGGTCTTGTCACCAGGAGGCGTCAAGATAAATTGCGCATGCATCCTCCATTTAGTAGCCAACATCTTTTTACTTTATTAAATTTTTTCAATTATTTGTAGGTATGGAAGTGTTGGCGTCTCTTTGATAAGCGTCGCTACAATATCCATTAACCGTTATATCTTAATCGCATTTCCAGGTGCCTATACAAACATTTATACCAGATTAAAAGTAGCCATATACATTGCAGCTATTTGGCTATTTTGTTATGGTATTCAAATTCCAATAGTTTTCGGCATATGGGGACAATTTGGATTTGACGAAAAATTAGGTACTGCAATTATAAAAATTTAACTTTTATATATTTATATAATCAGACTTCCGCATAATACACTTTTTAAACAGGAAATTGATGCAAATACAGCAACAGGAAAAAGATCTTTTCACTGACGCAAATAGAACCCACTTAATTTTTAAGCGTAGATCGAATAGAATGATAAGTTTTAAAACGATAGAAATTTTGGGAAAATAATAGGAGAGAGTCAATTACAGTTCTCGTGAAAGTAAACATTTAACTATTCTAAATACATGTAATGTTTACTATTTCAATGTTGTAGCACAGAAAGTTTAATAATGGCAGCGAAATATTAAATGCAAAGGCGTTTTTCATTTGATTTTGCAAATACAATCAGATCACACTTGTATTTAGAGCGGATGTACATCTAAAACATTTAATAGGATTTAACCATATATACATACTGGGTCTGTCCTGAATGAAACCAGACTCACTCTGGAGCGGCGCCCGCTCGCGCCGGACAGAAAAACTGATGGTGGGGGAAGGTAGTAGGAAGCCTTAGGAACGCCTGGCCATAAATCGCAGTTTGCTTCGAGCGCTGTTACGAAGCAGGTAGCTTGTCGCGTGAGACGCTGTGTACGTGTATTGTCACAAAGCAAAATGCTTCGGTTAATCGAGCAGCGGTACGCAATTAAATTTTGTGTCAAGCTCGGGAAATCTGGGACAGAGACTCTGGAAATGTTGAGCGTACGGGGGTGAATACATGACAAAATTCGAGGTTTTTGTCTGGCGTAAGGCCTTTAAGGAGGGAAGAGAAGAGAGCGTTGAGGATGAAGAAAAAGGTCGACCTCCAACAACAACCAAAACGATGGAAAATGTTGAAAGGATGAGAACTCTTTTGAACATGGATCGACGTTTGAGTGTACGATTACTTGCCGATGAGCTAAACCAACGCAAGTTCACGAGATTGTGAGGGGTCACTTGGAATGCGAAAAATTCAAGTTGGTGCCCAAAATCCTCACGGACGCCAACAAGGAAAGAACACTGACAATTGCGCAATATCTATTCAAGCGTATGGAAGCTCACCCAAATTTCTTACAGACTGTCATCACGGGACGAAACTTGGAGTTTCAATTAAGACCCGGAGAGCAAACGGCAGAACGTAGAATAGCATACGCCGCCGCCTACTCGTCAAAAAGGGCACGAATGACCAAGGCGAAAATCAAAAAGAAATTCCACTACGACAAAGGAGTCGTCCACAAGGAGTTTGTCCCAGCAGGAATAACGGTGAACTCCACTTTTTACCTCGAAAGACTTTGCAAACGCGTCGCCCGCGCTCGTCCAGACATCGGCAATAACTGGACCCTGCACCACAACAACGCGCCCGGTCAGACGACAAAAATTGAACAGGACTTTTTGACCAAAAAAAAGTCACTACGCTTCCACCCTAATGTGTCCCCTTGTGATTTTATCGTGTTCCCCCGGCTCAAGAAGGACCTCAACGCCTATTCGAGTCCATCGAAGCTGTTCAATCCGCTGTCACAAGAACCCTGAACAGCATTTCGGAAAAGAAGTTCCAGGACACATATTTTCAATGGCTGAAACGCTGGAAGCGCTTCAGCCAGATGTCCAAGGAAGTTACTTTTAAGAATATTAATTGTACTTTGCAACAGTTTCAATAAATCGAGTTCTACAGCTTTGGTCTGGTTTCCTTCAGGACAAACCCTGTATATCAGCATCCAATAGTTGGTCAAACAGCTCTATCAGTTGGTCCAGTTTGGTAAAAACGTGAGCAGTGTATGTGATTTGAGGCAAATAAACAAGCGACATAAAAATAAACTGCCAAAAAATATTTGGCAGTACAATATCGTACCCAGTTTTAGGAAATCCTCATTGATTTCAGTAACTCTGGAAACAATATATCCCAGAGTACTAGCAAAAAGTGAAGATTGTGTTACTCCAAGTATTGCATTCTATTATAACAGTACTTTAACTTCTAAAACTATTCAATAGACATTTTCAATTTTTTCATCATTTTTACTTCTTTGCTTTATGCCAAAGTAAAGATTTGTGCATTTATTAACAATAATCTTTTTAATGAAGAAAGTAAGTAGTATTTACTGTTTGCAGTAAGACAGAAATTTAATTTTAAGACAGAGGTGCTAATTTCGAAAATTAAATGATAAGTAAATTATAATAATTGAGGCAGGGTGGACACGTGTTTCTGTCATAGTGGTGTGATAAAGGCTACACCACTATGCCAGAAACACATGTTCACCCTGCCTCAATTTTTAAACTATTTATTATAATTTCCTTATCATTTACAATTTTCGAAATTAGCACCTATCTAATTAAATAATCTTTTTCTTTTAATTTGTAGGTACATGTTCGATAAAACATGATCCAGCAGGATACAATCCAAAAATGGTACTATTTGCTTTGGGTTTTGCATTGCCCTGCATCGTTATCATTGTTAGCTACGCGAAAATCTACCATACCGTACGCGAATCGCATAAAAGACTGAGCAAAAACTCGACGAATGCGAAACGAAGTGAGATGCATATCACGAAAATGGTTATTGTGATATTTGCATGTTTCGTCATATGTTATTTGCCACTTACGATCGTTAAAGTTTTCGATCCAGAATTAAGTAATCCACCATTACATGTTATAGGTTATTTATTATTATATTTGGCTTGTTGTATGAATCCAGTAGTTTATGTTACGATGAATAAACAATATAGGGAAGCATATTTAGATACATTAAAATGTCAATTTGTTAATCATTTCGATTCAAGTAGTCCTCATAAAATTGAAGCTCAACAGCCGAATAGTAAAACAAATTTCTCTGTAGGTTATTTTAAAAATGTTTCGTTAAGTCCGAAAACGTAATAATTGGTATTTGTTAAATCCATTTTAGCTCCTAGCTAATGCCATAAGCGTGCCTGACAATACAAATAATATTCTCTGCTTTAAATAACACTACAGTGACTATAACAAGTGATTGCCCAAACTTTTAGAATCACTATTGCAAAGAATAAAGAAAAAGCGAAACTTTTGTCATTTACTACAAAAAAAAAAAAATGCATGCATATTTCGTGACCAGATGCATGTTATGATTATAATAATATATTGTTAAATAACTTTGACAGTAATATTTGAAAAGTATAACAAGTAATCAAAACAATTAATTTTTAATTAATATAAATAAACTATTCTGCCAGCATTGTGTTCATATTTTTTTATTTAGAAAATTAATTTTTATAAGAATATTATGATAAAAGTGCAATTGTGTTATGTTACCAAAAATATTTCAATAAAGTTTAAAATTATTTTATTAATAAATCAAGTATTATAAGCTATAATAGGAAGATTATTATCTTATTGAATTTATTTGTATATTATATATATATTTTCATTTAATTAATTTATTTTTTGTAAAGTATAAGAATTGTGAATTTAAAATAATATTTTATTTATTAAGAATAATCTACATATTTATATTTTATTAAAAAAATAAAGTAACATTGAAAAAAAATTATGGTATTTTTTATTTACAAATAAAAATTGCATAATGTTTATTTTCTACGAGTAAAGTTAATGAGTACAGCTCAGAATAGTATATAATTTAATATAATGGATTCGAAATTAATATACTGTTATTATTTGCATCGTTGCAATTTCCTGAGCTTCTCATTTTTTCCAAAGACATAAATAATAATTGTATATTAATTTCTAATCAGTTATATTAAATTATATACTATTCTGAGTTGTACTTATTATCTTTATTTATTGATTTATAGCCGGATGGATTACATACAGCACTAAATAGAAATTAATATATTATTAAGATCAAGACAAGTGGAGCCATCTGCTCGAAGACGTACGATTAGTGAGCTAACAGCGGTGTCGTGTTCTACAATTCTTGTTTAAAATAGAAACATCGTAAACAACATTCACGTATAGAGATTGTTTGTTCTTTGAAATTATCACCGCGCCAGTTTAAATTTCAGGATAGGACACACGATCGGAAATTGAAGAGAGGTTCGAATCCGGAGTAGAGTTATTTTTTCAAAGATAAATAATAATTGTATATTAATTTCGCATCAGTTATATTAAATTATATACTATTCTAAGTTGTACTTATTATCTTTATTTATTGATTTATAGCCGGATGGATTACATACAGCACTAAATAGAAATTAATATGTTATTAAGATCAAAACAAGACAAGTGGAGCCATCTGCTCGAAACACGCAGATTAGTGCGCTGATAGCGGTGTCGTGTTCTACAATTCTTGTTTCAAATAGAAACATATCGTAAATGACATTCACGAGTGTTTAACACATATGGAGATTGTTTGTTCTATGAAATTATATCCCGCCAGCTTAAATGGATAGAACACACGATCGGAAATTGAGAAACTCTGGTTCGAATCCAGAGTGGGGTTATTTTTTCAAAGACAAATAATAATTGTATATTAATTTCGAATCCATCTTATTTTTTACGTTTGATGTCTGCAACTGTCCATTCTTTAGCAAGAATATATTCAAAACCATTGAATAAGACACGGAAATTTTGCATTAGAATAACGACTTATACGAGAAGCAGTTCAGAACATTTAGACTTTTTAAAAGTGTAGAAGTGTCTCGTATAGATTCAGGTTACATTTAGATTATTATGTTACAGTTGTAAGTGGTATCATAGCTACTAGCACATAAAACGGTTTTATTTGCGCCAAATGTGTCCTACACATGTTCCAAACAGGTATCCGCTTCGCTCTTTTGATTAGATTTGCTAATAGTATACAGTAGACTCTCTTTGGTTAGGCCAACTTGGGACCGGACGCTACGCCGAACTAACCGTAGGCCTACTTATGCCTGTACATATGTAGGCCTATACATCATTGTACATACATATATGTGTTGACATTATACACTCATGGCTATTTGGCAGAAAATAAGTTACTTTTTTCAATTGATTTTTTACGCGCGAAGTGATTTTTTACGCGCGATTGATTTTTTACGAAGCTAGCCGCAGTGCTACTTTTCATCAACAGCTTCAGCTTCTTCTTCATTGTCCTGATTAATAACCGACTGGGCGATTTCGTCGTCATTTAAAATTTCATTATCCACTTCCTTTTTAATAGATATCCACTCTACAACATCTTGTACCAGAATATTTTCACAGGTGAAGATCATTTAGAAAGCTTCGCTGTCGTCTGGTTCGGAATCAAGAAGGTTAGGGTTACTATCTGATGAATTGTCTTCACTTCCTGTCACAATTTCTTCCACATTTGGCAATACCTTTCTCCAAAATTTTACAATCGTTGATGGCGCTATTTCATCATAGGCCTTAGTCACCTTATCAATTACATCTTTTATGCTGATTTTCTGTAGGGCCTTTTTAAGATCTGTGCTTTCATCACTTTCTAGTTTACCTAGAATTTCTGAAAGAAGCTTTCGGCGATACTTTCTCTTCAAGCATTCTATGACCCCTTGATCCATCGGTTGGTGAAGGATAGTCACGTTAGGTGGCAAAAACGAGAATTTTATGCCACTCTCACATTCAAGGTCGTTTGGGTGGGTAGGTGCCTTGTCAAGAACAAGCAGTGCTTTTGCAGGTAATTTCAACCTCGACAAATGAATTTTCACTTTAGGGATGAATTCACAAATAAATCACTCTTTGAACAAATATGTGTCCATCTATGCCGATTTTTGTGTCCGATAGTAAGAAGAGCCCAGCCACGGTTCGATCAAGAATGTGTTGACGCTCTAGAACAGAGAAAGCAAGCAAGGGAGAATATAAGAAGTACTAAGCTAAGATACAAGGAAGCGACAAAGAGTGCCAAGAAAGTATGCAGGAGGAAGAAAAAGGAAATGGAAAAAGTGAAATTTCAGCAAATTGACGAATGTAAAAATCACAATGTGGTCAGGAACATGTATCAAGGAACATGAAAGGCATCGGAAAGAGTTTCGAACCGAGAACAACATTCTGTAAAGCAAGCAATGGCACTCTACTTGGAGAAGAACGAGAGGTTCTACACAGATGGGCGGAGTATTTCTCAGACCTACTTAAGGATGGGCAGGTAAACACTCAGTTCGACCCCGTTGAAGACTGCATTATGGTCGAGGAACCAAATATAGTGGAAGTGAGAGAAGAGCTTAAGTAATCATAAACCAGCAGGAGTGGACGTGTTACTAGCAGAAATATTTAATAATGGAGGGGAAAGCCTAGTGCAAACAATGCACTAATTGATAACGAAGATCTGGCATGAGGAAATAATGTCGAAAGAGTGGAATACAGTAAGAAAGGGGACAGGGGATCGACTAAACTGTAAGAACTCTCTCGGAATATTATTGCTTAACGCTGGCTATAAAATAGTGGCGAAAGTGCTAGTATCAAGATTGAACCCTCATGCGGAGGTCGCATTGGGAGAATATCAGTTTTCGTTCCAACCGCTCGATCATCGTTCAAATATTCACCCTAAAGATGGTGTTTTAAAAGTGTTATGAACGCAATATAGCTGTTCATCAATTATTTATAGATTTCCGCGCAGCATACGACAAAATACTAAGAAGTCAGTTGTACAAGATTATGCAAGAAGAATTTAATGCGCCAACCAAATTGACCTAGTAGCTAATAAGAATGACACTCGTGGAAACATGCAGCAAAGTAAGGGTGAAAGGCGAGCTGTCAGGGAGTTTTGAAGTTACAGGAGGCTTGAAACAAGAAGACGTACAGTCGACTCTACTTTTTAATCTAGCACTTGAAGCGGTCATGAGGAAACTACCAGTTAACCCATGAGGGTGTATATACAACAGAACATGTCAACAGTTAGCCTTTGCAGATGACATTGATTTAGTGGCTAGGAGGACAGAATCATTAAAGGCGAAATTTCAAATACTTCAGAGGGACGGAAAACCCATGGGTCTAGAAATAAACAGAGCGAGGACCAAGTACATGATAAACAGTAGAAACACTACTCGGTGGAGAAACGTGAAGGAGTTTGAAGGGTTTGAGAGAGTCGACAAATTTAAATACATCGAAGTGGCATAACTGAAGATAATGACATCACCATTGATATCAAAGCTAGATTGATGGCAGGAAATAGATCTTATTACACGTATTTTAATGCAGTCAAATCATCCATCGTCAATAATGAATTAAAACTAAAGGTGTATGCAACCAGTCGTCACGTATTATTCGGAGGCGTGGACGCTTACGAAAAGGAATGAGCACACATTTAGTGTGTGGGAGCGGAAAGTCCTTAGGAAAATCTTCGGAGCAGTACGGGACGAGGAAGGTTGGAGAATCCGCACTGAATTAGAAGCATTGTTCCAGAAGTCGTCCATTGTCAACGACATAAAGGCCAGTAGAATCGGGTGGTTGGAGCATGTCGAGCGGATGAATGGATTCCAAAAAAAAGAGTCCTAAACAACCGACCAGAAGACAGCAGATCAGTAAGGCGACTACGCAAAAGGTGGATGGACGATGTAAATAAAGATCTGCAGAAGTTAAACGTCCGCAATTGGAGGAGGAAGGCGATGTCACGAGACGTCTGGAGGAATTAAGTTGTAGTGGCGGCCAAGGATCTTAATGTTGTGTAGAGCCAGCTAAAGTAAAGTAAGATCGTCAGCGCCGCAAAAAGAACTTGTCGTGCCGAAAATGCTTACTAACGTACAACTATAAATAAAACACTACGCACGAATATGCGATGCAAGGCTGAAGACTGGACGACCCGCTGCAAACTCTTCACTTATTCGATTGTTTGTGGGGAGTTGTATCCCTGCAAATATGCCGCGAAGTCATCATTGTCATAGTAACTCGCTAGCACTAGCATAACTGCAATAGCCAGGTGTCTAGATCTTCACTTCGGCTATTATTAAGTATACCGAGACCATTTTAAAAGCTACTTAAACATTAGAAATTGCTCAAAATAAATTTTTATCCTTTTTACACTAAATTTCTTTATGTATTGCAAAGCAAAAAATACTTATGACTATTTTTTCTGAGAGTAATAAATCCCGATATTATCCAGAAAATAGGTGAAGATGCTCTTCACCTGAACAGCCGCCACTGGTTGAATTTTATTAAATTAATAAGATTAAACTCCATTAAGTATCCCCTAAACATAAATTTCTAGTTATGGACTAGTTATGCTATAGAAAGAGTGAACTACCAGATTTACGATTACCAAATTTTTTTTATTCATTTATCTTATTGTAGTAAATTGAAATTATTTTCATACACCTCGTATTTACTTAGGCCAAAGAATAATTATGGAGCTGTTATTTTGCTTTTTTTTTAAATCTTACATATGTGTGTTTCTGGACGAGTTAATGACATTCAATAAATTATTCAAGGTCTCAGAATAACCTGCTTAGAAAATGCGCATAGTAGTAATTTTTAGAACATCGTAGATTACTAGAAATGTGCTTCATCTTAGAAATATCGGTATGCATTAAATCGCTCGGCACTAAAAATTAAAAAAATAATTAAAAGTTTCAAAAGTGAGCCCAAAAATTAAAGAATAATTTTATTAATTGTATTTAACAATTTAAAACAAAATTTCAAATACATATAATATGTTTGTGTCCGATAATGAATAAAAATATATTACAGTCGAATAAATTCATTAATTAAATGTTCTTTACTTTAAGGGAAGGTATACATTTCGTTTTACTCTAAATACACTAAAATTAGAATATTATAAATCTTATTTCTTGCGAAAATAAAATGAAATATAAAATTAGTAATATATTAAACAAGTAACAACTACTAATAAATTTGAACATTAAATAAATAATTTTTCTTCCTTTTAATATATTACTTTAAAAGCGGCATATTTTCATCATGTAGGGGAGAGTGTTGTACCTTGGAACAAGTTTCAGATTGTACAATATTTTAAAGAGTTCTTGTCAAAATATTGCAACAATTTATATTTTGCCATATAGCACAATCATTTTGCAATTATTACAACTTTGAGGTGAAGGTATGGAAAGATGAAGGGAAAAGGTTGGCTAAAGAAGTGTGCATTGAGGTAATGCTGAATTAGGGAAGAATTGGTGATGTGAATGAATGGATTAAGTGTAGAAGCAAGGTGAATATAAGGATTGGATGGTCGATGGATTAGATGGTTTGAGAAGATGATTGCAGGTAGGGAGATGTTGAATGAGATAATGGAAAAGATGAGGGATACGGAAAGGCAAGAGAGATATGGAAGAATAAATGAAAGCAGGTATAATAGTAAGTATATATGGATTTTGGACTAAATTAGACTTTTAAAAGTCTAATTTAAAAACAGTTGTCTACAGGGTGTTTCAAGGAACATGATCATCGTGTACCTTTGAACATTACTAAATATATATATTATCATTGTTAAAGAATGTATTGAATAAACAAAATAACATTTATATTGTAACAAAACTTCAAATGAACAAATAATATTCTGTATGTAATATCAGAAATTCCTCTGCAATAATTTATTAAGTTTTACCTGCAGCTAAATTGATAAAATCTTCTTCATTTTCTCTGTTTTAATTTCTTATTCGTCATCCGAAGATTCCCTTAGACATATTATCTTCATCGTCACTTTCTTCTTCAGCAATTTTCGATTTTATATTAGATAGGTTGAAGATACGGGATGTATGTGTGAATAGTATAATGATGTATGTAGCTGAGATATGAGAGGTCAAAGAAAGAGGGAGGATTAAGTTGAGTTCAAATTGGATGTGTGAAAAGGATGTTGGGATTGGGTAGGAATACGAGGAATAAGATTGTAATGCAGGAGATTGAAAAATATACATGTTGGATAAGTGGAGGGAAAAGGATGTTGAAATTTAAGAGGAAGGTATGTACGGATGAAGGGAGAAGGTTGGTGAGGGAAGTATACAGGGAGGGAATAATGAATGGGGGATGAGATTGAAGTGAGAATGAATGGATTAAGTGTAAATGAATGGATTAAAAGGATTGGATGGTGGACTGATAGATGGTATGAGAAGTTGAGTGGAAGTTGCGGTACTGAGAATGAGTTCACAGAGAAGATGAGGGATGTTAAAGGGGAAGAGAGAGAAGGAAGAATCAATAAAAGTAGATAAAATAGGTAGTACAAGTAGATTATGGATGAAGAGTGGATGGCTAAGTATCTAGTTTCATGATTAAGCATGTCAGAAAAGAAATGATTGCTAGGTTTAGATGCGGGAATGCGGAAATAAGTACTGGAGGAAAGAACATGAAAGAATGTGTAGGATATGTGGAAAGAAAGAGGAAAACTGGTTTAAACGGATAAAAGTATGTGAGTGGATTATGTGGAGTGAAGAGGAAAAGGAAATGGGGGAAAACTGGAGAGTGACTTTGGGTAAGGAGGGAAAGGGGACAGTAATAATGAATAAAATTAGGATGGAAATAAATAAAAGAAGGTAAAAAAAATAAAAAAAGAATTTAGATCTCAGTGGACCTTCTATTTAAAAAAATTTATTATTTATTTTTTTAATTATTTTACAAATTAAAGATGTTTCATTTTGTTTTTATTTATTTTATTTTCTTACTTACAACATTAAATAAATGATACTTAAATATGTTTCATAATTTGCCAAGATAAAGAAATGTGTTTAGTTACATTAATAATTAAAATTTCATATGATTAATACATTTACGATTGCCAAGTCTTAGCGAATCGTTTTACTTGTTAAATTCTTTCTTATTTATTACACAATACTTATTAAACTCATTATGCAAGATTAACAATAATGGTTTATACTTTAATTAATATATGTAACATTTAAATGAATTATATTGCAATATCATCCAAGATTAAGATGGCTGCCGCGTTCTATATTATAAACCTAACTCTATGCTACATGTTCTTACGCTAATTGCTTACTTACTATAATGAACAAGAACGTATCAGCGCATCGCTGTCATTTATATGGTTTGTTGTCGTGCGTGCGTTCGTTTCCATGATGGCAGACGAGCGAATAGATACGAATTGTTATTCTGGGTGTCTCGCTATTGATATTGATCGACCTGAAGTTGAACTATAGAGATGCGGATATGTATATATATATATTTATATCTAAAGAGATAGTAGAATGGGTAGAAGGATAATATAGGTGACAGATGGATCAAGGATATAGTAGGGTAAGGGTAAAAGGAGGGGTTGTGGCAGGAGGGATGAATAGGTAGAAGTAGGAAAATGATGGAAATTAGCCTTTTCTTTCCCGGGAAGGGATTAGGATAGAATTTAAATATGAAAAATGAATTTGTTTTGTAGTTATTAATATGGTTACTATTACTTTTCATTTTTGTAATATAGATAGGAATAAGTGATTTGTATTTAGAGAATGCCAATACAGGTTTATTTATTATTTCTTATTATATTTAAAAAGTATTCATCATCATCATCATCAAACAGCCTGTCTCGTCCACTGCTGAACATAGGCCTCTCTCAATAATCCCTAATTTTTCTGGCCCTGAGCAGCCTGAATCCAGTTTGTCGAGATGCGTGTTACATCATCTATCCATTTGGTTGGTGGTCTTCCCCGGTTTCTGATGGCTTGTTCTCTGGGTCGCCATTCCATAATTCTTTTGGTCCATTTTTCA
>WYDF02274811.1:0-17697 GCA_009867245.2 Adranes taylori | reverse complement strand
ATGAGGTATACAAAATGTATACAAGCCATCGTTCTTGTACTTGTATGATATATTAAAGTAGAATTTAAATCTTCTTAAGTGCATAATTTATCTATATCACAATAGAATATATATCTTCGCACCGAAGAAATCTCTCTAATCTAATTTGTGTGAACGTAATTTTAATTGCAAAATTGAAATATGTTACTATTATACGACAAGATCTTGTTTCGTCGTTTCGCGGTCTCATCAGGCATGAGTCTGTAACTATTTCAATTCAGTTTGCTGCCGTTTGAATCTACTATAGTCGCTTAAAAGCGTGTATTTTTATACCAGCGTGTATTGTATACCTACACATTTAACTGGGAAATCCGACCAACTTGCCATCAATTGCAAAAATTGGCACTTTTGCTTTTTTAACCGTCTCCTAACGGTTCAATGACAAAAATACACGATTTTAAGTGACTATAGTAGACTCAAAAGACTGAGACACGGCAGGGATCTCAGTCTCAGTGTTATTCTTACATACGTAAATAATAAGTATGTACGTATTATTTACGTACATACGTATTATAATAGGTACATACTGAGTAATTTTTGATACAGCAACAAATTGCTTCCTGTGATGCATGATTTCATTTATAGATTACATAAATTTTATGAGGTTATATATATTTCATCATTGTTATCAAATCTAATAAAGGATAAGGTACTGGTGCGGACATTAGTAGAAATATTTTCATATAATTGTTTTCTATGGAGATATTTCAGTCTATAAAATTAAG
This sequence comes from Adranes taylori, assembly GCA_009867245.2. Lineage (NCBI taxonomy): Eukaryota > Metazoa > Arthropoda > Insecta > Coleoptera > Staphylinidae > Adranes > Adranes taylori. The sequence goes on along the minus strand of WYDF02274811.1, from coordinate 16,933 downwards.
TGTGTTTGTACATGTATGTAATGGTATAATTTATAGTAGAAAATAATTTTATTTTTCTACTACATTTTATTAAAATAATACAAGATAGTAGTGAAACTACTATTTTAAATTTTTAGAAAGCGAGTAATTCAAAATATTTTTATATACACGTATTTCCATTTTTTCTCATACACAAAAGGAAAACTTTGAAACATTAGTTGGGATGGGCGTCAGGATGCCTTTCTAATATCATTGCAACACCCTGTCCACCGGCAGCACAAGCTGCAATCAAAGCAAATTGTCCATCTTCGACCACAAGACGATTTGCAGCATGCATAGCCAGGCGTACGCCAGTTGCTGCAAACGGATGGCCGATCGATATGGAACCGCCCCATGAGTTCATTTTGTCCAAATCGGGCACACCCACTTTCGATTGAAGATTCATGTATTTTTGTGCAAACCAATCGCTGTCCATTGCTTTCAAATTCGCGACCATTTGAGCCGCAAATGCTTCATGAAATTCCCAAACATCGATATCTTTAACGTTAAGTCCAGTTCGTTCCAAAACTTTTGGTGTACCGTATGCAGGACCCAAGAGTAATTGATCAATAGGATCTTGTGATACGTAGATGTATGGTCTAAAATACGCTTTCGGCTTAAGACCCAATTGTTTTGCTTTCGATTCTGGCATTATTAAGCACGCTGAAGCACCATCAGTCAAAAATGAAGAATTCCCAGCCGTAACAGTTCCATGAGGCTTAATAAAAGCCGGATTAAGTTTTGCTAACTGATCCGGCGTAGAAACTCTAATACCATTATCCTTTTCGATTGTTTTACCCAAACCGGCGATTTTCACCGGCATCAAATCAGTGAAATACCCGGTATCACGTGCTCGTTGAGCAAGTGTATGCGAACGTAGAGCAAATTCGTCCTGTTCGAAACGTGTTGCACCGAATGCTGCAGCAAGCCGATCAGCTGAATGGCCCATTGCTTCGCCGGATGAGAATTCAGTTATGGCAGGCAACTCTGGTGCCAAAAATTCCGGCCTAAATGTAGTCAGTAATGAAACTTTGTCTTTGGCAGTTTTTGCTTTAGTAGCCTTCAATATTAAGGATCTCAGTTAACGATTCAATCTAATGGGAACATCTGACATAAATTCAACGCCTCCAGCGACAACTGTATCATAAATTCCACTTGCAATCAATTCCACACCTGTAGTCATTGCAACATTAGAAGATATGCAAGCCATTGTAACTGTATGGGCTGGAGTTTTTTCACTATAACCAGCAGCCAGAGCTGCTTCTTTAGCAATATTTGATGTTTTTACTTCTTGCATTACAGTACCATACACAATATAATCAACCATTTCTTTCGACAAACCAGTTTTCTTAGCTATTCCAGCTAGGGCTTCTCTAGCCAAATCATGAGGCATTAACTTAGAGTAATCAGTACCAGATTGTAAAAAGGGCGTCCGTATACCATCGACTAGTACGATATTATTGCCAGTTTTATCTGCAAGGGTTTTCTTGCTTGTATAATTTTGGGTACTTATGCAGAAACATCTAAAACTTATTTCTTTATTAGTAAGTCTCAATGCAATTGACCATTTTATAGCTTGCGTACCCAATTTTGATGCCATTGTATTCCTGATTGAAATATATTTTTCTAAAAGATAGAAAGTTAGTTATCAACAATGCTTTTTGTATGAAACACATACTTAGTTTTCCTTATTTAGGTTATTTGGTGCATTAATTTTTATTGTTATCTAATATATTAATTTTTATTGTTTTTTGCTGATTTGAAAATAATATGTAATCAGTTCCGTAAGCAGTCGACTAAATTATTCCATATATTAAGAAACAATGTATTGAAATTTCGTAAGGTTATGTATCTTTTTTATAAAAAAAGTTAGTAAATGTCATAAATTATTTCTAATAGTTTGGTAATTCTTTATGTTCGATTTAGTGTTTGATTTTGTTCGATTTTGTGATTAGGTAAGATTTTATTCAAAATGATTAAAAAAGTACTCTCCTCTCAACTCTGTTTTGGTCCGTGCATAATTATTGCTGCTTTTATAAAACAAATGTCAACAAAAATAAACTCATTTTCCATGTTTTGTTTAAATCATTATTCCATGTGATAGATTTTATAGGCGTAGAAGTTGCTGTAGCGACAATCCACTCTTCGATTGCGCCCACTAAGTCATCCAAGACGTTATAAACTTTGTTCGCGAGATCCATTTGTTTTGATAGTCTCCGTAGGCGCTTCTGTTGGAGAATAATGTGGATGAGAAAGCAGTTCACAACCTTTATTGGTGATTGATTCGAAGATACGATGCTCAACATGTGGACGCGCATTACCGTGGTGGAAAATGATCCGCCACTGTTACGCGTTTCGTTGTCATTCCACCACTAACAAATCCCGTTTGAGATGATTTCTCAGTGAATGATTCCGCGTTTGTCTCACCAAACACATTGTATTTGTTTCTTATAGTACTCCCTTGGGTGAAATATCTTTTTCTTTGACATTTTTGAAGGAAACTACGATTCATTCCCACTGATGAAATTCATCCGGTATGGAGTTTTCTCGTTTCGCTCAAGCGTGAAAATTCGGACACGTTAGGCTTTTTGTTGTCGAAGAGTTCGTGGGGGATCCTTCCTGTCAATTTTTATATTTTTTCGAACTTTTTGAGACAACCAACGAACGATGGTCGAATGGTCCACATTGAAGCTTTGGCAAATATTTCCGTTGTCAAGCAGGAAACCTCTTCCTTCTTCAGATCTAAAATTAAAAACGCCAATTTTTAAAAGACAAAAAAAAATCGCAATAATTATGCAATGGCCCAATAGTGCATAGTAATATTTCTGACTGCTAGTGTAGATGGAGTGACGGAACGGTCCATAAAGTTTTTGATTTTCAGATTCAGTTATAGCAACGTTTAAATTTATCAATATATCATTTGGGAAGAAATTAATTTTACCATCTATGGCTTCTAATAATTATACAAATTCCTTACTAAATGAATCAAAAGAAGAATTTCTCAAATGCTATCCTGAGATTTTGGCACATTTACCATTAATAATTGATGATAAGATATCTAATAATTGGTGCAATAATCTTCTTGATAATAATCTCATACAAGGTAATAACTTCATAAGTGGATTATTAGTTGTAAATACTTATAAAATACTGGAGGACCCAGAAAATATTACGCCAAAAACATTGAAGCAATCTATCATGCTTGGATGGTGTTCCGAATTAATGTTTGCTGCTAATAATATTATTGACGATATTGCCGATAACTCGAAATATCGTAGAGGAAAATTAGCATGGTACAAAACTTCATTTGTCGGCCTGGGAGTAGTTTTTGATGCTTTTTTACTAGATAGAATTGTTCATCGTATTCTTAAAAAATATTTTTCTGAAGAAAGACTGTATTTATCTTTTATTGAATGTTTCCATAATATTACTTATTCAATATTAAGTGCGTTTATTACGGATAACCTAGCAAAAGGCGATGGAAAACCAAATTTTCAACTATTTACTATAGATACATATGAAAAAATAAATAAATATAAAGCCACATATTTAGAATTACCTATAGCAATCGGAATGATATTGGCCAATAAATACACTTCTGATTCATACAAATGCATTGAACCCATATTATTGAATATAGGTTACTACGCTATAATTTTAAATGATTATAACGACTGTTACGGAAAATTCAAAGATACAAAGAAATTACTGCATGATGATATTAAGTTAGGCAGAATGTCTTGGATGATTGTTAAAGCATTAGAATTATCGAATACTACGCAACGTAAACTGCTGGAAACGAATTATGGAATGAATAATTTGGAATCAATTCAAATTGTGACTCAAATCTATAATGATTTAGATTTACCTGGTGTTTATAGAACTTTGAAAATCAATGCTACAAGTTCCATAAAAGCTGATATTAATGCATTGCCGGATAAGCGTTTGGAAATTTTAGTTTTACATTGTTTAAATAAAGTTTTTCAAATAGACGATTCAAATGAATTATTTTTATAACTGTGAACGGTAAAAATAAAACTTCGAATTTGTACATTTTTTATCCTTCATATTAGGTATTGGCATGGGCGTAGGTAACGGCGGGAGTTAGGGGGTTTGATCCCCCGTCCTCCATCACTTTTGAGTTTTCTGTCAACAACAAAAACAAGAGACGAAGTAGAAAAAATATTTCGTCTCTGTCTGCCAGCATTTTTATGGCCCTGCATTGCCAAAATCCTGAGAATTCCAAACCCCCTCCCATTTAGATCAGCTCTTTCTCTATTAGTGATGGTGAGGAATCTTTAAATGCCAGTTTTAGTTTTGCAGCATATGCGATCGATTTGAAATGTTTTAAACACATTTGGATACCTGGCAAAGATTTTTAATTTGGCAAAGATTTTTAATTACGAAATTTGACGATTCAAAGTTCGTATCTGAAATAGTATTTCAATGCCTTGAAAGCAGCACTGTGGAAAGTGTACTTTATCTTTGGAACCAAAGAAGGAGGTCGTGTGAAAGAAGCACTGCATTTTCTGGCTACAAAACCATATAGAAACTGGAAAACTGCGTTGAAAAAATGTTATGAATGTGCCAACGCAAAATCATAAATTCCACCAAAACAAGAAATTATCTGGATACAGCAGAAGCAGATTGAAAGCTATCATCAAAACTCTCTTGTTATGTGGACGGCAAGAGATTTAATTATGGGATTACCAGGAGTAGGATTATCGAAATCCGCAGATAATTATGGTAGTTCTAGGGCTCTTTTTTGTTAACTATTAGCTCTTCTTCTTTTTTAGCTAAAGTGTACAGCTACATGCGGTCACATTAAGATTTCTACATTAAGATTTCTAAGAAGCGGACAACGATTTAAGCGAATTTTTCAAAGAAGCCAAAGAAATCAGCTCCGACGAAATAATTCCGCGTTTGGCTGTTAGAGATGCTATTTTCCGAGATGCTAAGTTCATCGTCAAAATATCGAAGCAGACCCAGCCGAAGAATATTACCGTAAAAATCTTTTCTTGATAATTTGAATACGGAACTGGAAGCACTTTTCCAGACTCACGAAGATCTCATAGCTGACATTCACCTTTTGATTTCGGATTGAACCAAACCTCGAGCACTCCTTTGGATTCATCACTGCCGCTTGAGTCTTTATCCTCGGGGCCGTGGTCGGCTCCGGAAGGCCCTGCTCATGAGGTGGCTCTGGGAGGCCCTGCTCATGAGGTAGCTCTGCTCATAGTACACCGAAACATAATTCTCGATCCTGAAGATGCAATTCACCGTTTTATATGAAACAGAACAACTTACAAACTTTAAATCGTTCCTTACTTAACCAAGTATAGCAAACTCCTTCCAATGAACTTTTATAGCTAAGCCCATGGGTATTGGTATGTGATAGATATCATTCATGTTTTAAATTTTTTTTTATTCACCTTACTTGATATTTTATATTCACATTGCTGCGAAGTATTTATACATAAATGAAAGAGTGGTTAATAAGGAACTATTATAACACATAAAATTGCTTTGTTTAAAATGTGACCCTAATAAACCTATTTCAGTAAAATTTGGTACACTGGTGCGTGATTCTTGTTGCCATGGGTCATAACTCCAAAACAATTTGAGCTTGGTTGAAACAAATTTTGAATTCTCACAAAAATTCATGTTTCACGATAGGCGGCTAAAAATTTGTACACGTCACAAAAGATTATATGAAGGAGTAAGTTAATCAACGTTGTGAGGGGTTAAATGCACTGAATTGAGAGAAAAAACTATTTATATCACAAAACAGCGCTTATCTTGTCCATTTGCATATCGTGGAGCCACGTAATTTTTCATTCCATTCACGTGCAGTATGAGCAAAGTGTATCCGGCCGTACCTGAAGCGGATATTAATTACAAATAATTACCATCAAGTCGAATTTTTTATATAATTAAAACAAATGTCAGACTTTTATTAACGTTATTATATGGGACTTAAAGGAAACCTTGGACACAATTTTTTGAAATTCGAAGTGCGTCCTGATGGAAAGTTACGGTATGATGAAAAGTAATAGCAATTATAAAAATGACACCATGATAGAAAAGAACTATTTGAGAACTAGCACTCTCTATAAATCGCCTATCCATGAATCCTGCCTAGCCAAGATCTTTTCAATTCGACTACCCATGAATGTGCCTACATATCTATAAAAGAAAATATCGAAAAAAAGCCAAGAACAAAAAAAAACCCAAAAAAGCAAAAGAACCACTTCTCATCTTTCCTTCCTTTTACCGTATATCCTATACTTCTTTCATCCAGTATATTTGCTCTCTCCTCACTTCCACACCTAAAACTAGCTACTAGTATCTTGTTTTCCATACTCCATTCAGACTGTATGGAAAACAAGATACAGTCTGATCTTGTTTTCCATACTCCATATACTCAAACATACTTCCATCCACTCTTATGTACCTGTATATACAATTATACCAGTCGTTTGTTATTTTTACATTCCTTTCTTGCACCTCAACATCCCTCATTAACTCGTTAACTTGACCCGCAACCCCCACTCCATTCATCATATTCTCATATCCCTTTCCCATATCCCATTTCCTTTTCACATAGGTGAATGTGTTTTGCCGCAAAGCTCATTTACTAATATTTCAGCGTACAAATTGTTCTGAATTTAGTAGAAAATGCAAAAATGGAGAAGACAGTACTATATTTCTCAAAAAAGTCAAAATAAATGAAATTTTATACAAAATCAGTTTATTCTACAAGCATGACAAAAAACATAAATGAAAACTGTTAATTTGGAAATTATACCTATTATATTTTTTTGCTATTTAATTGACATATTAACTTATTTTGTACTGAAATAAGCTCTTTTTTGCAAATGCAGTACTGCCATACTGAAATTGCTCATTTTGTACTAAATGCATTGCAACGTACCGACTCGGCATGCCCAATTCTGTGTAAAATTTGTAAAAATTGATATGCCGGCCAACTTCCATCATAATGCTTTTTCGATTGACTAATGGTACAATAAGAAAAATATACGTTTTTTAAGGAGAGTACCTGTGGTTAAATGTCAGGTGCTTAAAGATTATACTTACACGTACCTGGCGAGGAGCAAGAACTCCGCAACAAGCTCTCGTCGTGCGTTAGTCTATTTTAAACTACAAATCAGATCTAATTAAATATGTACGAGTCGATTTCTATATAAAATTTTTTGTTTAAATACGTACACGATATCGATGATAGCAAATTATTTGCAAAATAGGTATGCCGACTAACTTCCATCATAATGCTTTTTCGATTGACTAACGGTACAATGAGCAAAATACACCTTTTTTTAGTAGAGTGTCTATGGCTAAATGTCAGATGCTTAAAGATTATACTTACACGTACCTGACGAGGAGCAAGAACTCCGAAACAAGCGCTCATCGTACGTTAGGCTATGTTAAACTGCAAATAAGATCTAATTAAATATGTACGAGGCAATTTCAACGTAAAACTTACGGCCCGCAAACACCACCAATCACCGCGGGCCGGTCAACTAGTCACAGTTAATTTGACCAAAATAAAACAAATTAGTCGTCCTTAACTCCAATATATTTAACTCCCAACTATTAATTTTGGTTAATTAACCACTCCCAACACTAGCCATCAACTTTTCAGTTAATTTGGCGCTTGAGATTAAATGGGGGAATTTATGCGGCTCTTCCTCTAAGAATAAAAAGTTTGGAACCTTTATATACCTCTAGCAGAATTCATATATTTTTAAAACTTTAAGAAGGGTACTTCAGCTTACCCCTCACACAAAAATTATTATTATTATTAATTATTATTATATAACTGTACCAATATTACAGTGGTATATACATTTCAATAAAAACTATGACGATTTCAAAATTGTTTGCGTGCACCATCTATTAGGAACCCATGCAAACAGATAATGTCATTTATAATGTGATGTATTAAATATTGCCTATATTATACAATCTTAGGGCCGTTTCACATAAATCTACATTTCAACGTAACAACTCAAAATTTTTTTATTCTGTTTTTCATTTGATACATTTATAATTAATTTAACTGTAAAGTTTATGAAATCTATGTCTAAAAATAGAAAATAGCATCTCTAATAAATTATCTATTTTTTGATAGTGATTTAGAAGACTATTTATAACTAGATATATTTTAAAATCTAGATATACTTTAAAAGACTTTCCTAAAGCTGTTTTAATTTTATTTGAAACACAATTTTTCTGAAATCATACAGTGTTGTTTTATGAAAACTTCACGGTCCATTTTCACGAAAATTGCCGGTGAATTTTTTTATTTCTTGTATTGAATGTTCTTTTAGTGTTAACGCGATTAAGCAAGTTTACGAAAGGAACACGTAAATTTGGGTATAATTTGACCTTGGAAAAAGAGTGCACTAGCTTAAATATATCAGTTCCTATGAAAATCTGAGAAATGAAACTTGGTGAATATATGTAAGTCTAGTAGACTCATTTATGTTAATGTGAACTATTGAATATATTAAGAACAGAAAGAATAAAAATTTTAGTAACAATCTGTATATTTTTATATACAGTGTACTTCGATATTTCGAAATTTTTAACAACGTGATTTTTTTTAAATCCCCTTGAAATCTCCATAACATCCAATGCTAAGAAGACTTCTGTAAGTCGTAGGTTTTAAATTAGATAAACTCGATAAGTCGAAATTTTGCTGGTTATGATGTTAATATAAAACCAATATAACTTTCTGTCTAGCTGTTCTAGTGCTGCTGTGCTTTGAGTCTTTCAGCCTTGTTAAAAGGCTCAAAGCACAGCTCAAGTTGAAAGCACAGGCTGCACACTTGGGAGCACAGGCTCAAGTTGAGACCTTAAGCCTTTCTCCTTTGTTTGTTGGTTACTCACATTTTCCTCTATCCACTACACTCTGCAAATAGTAGTCCTACAGCTTGTATTGTGTGTGCCAGTTGTCATGTCGTCAGTAATACCAAAGTGTTAAACTTTAACGGTAGATGAAAAAAGAATTATAATCAAAGCAGTTGATGAAGGAGACAAGAAAGAGATGAAGGAGTTTGGCATTCCTGCCAATACGTTATCGACAATTTTAAAGAATAGGGGAAAGTATGAAGATGAGGATGGTTTGCTAAAGATAATCAAGAGGTGTAAGAATTCTGGGTTCCAGAACGTTGATGAATGTGTCCTACATTTGTTAAAGCAGTGCCGTGATAGAACGTTCCCATCTCCGGACCCATTTTAAAAGAGAAAGTCATTCAGTATTCCAACACTTTGGGCTATAAAGACTTGCGTACCAGCAACGCATGGATACAGAATTTTAAGAAAAGTAATGATATAATTTTTTTAAAGGTTTGTGGTAAAAGTGCATATGTAGATGACAGTGTTTGCGACGAGTGAAAAACTGGGCTAGAAAAAATAACTGAATCGTACTTTAATGCCGATATTTTTCAATGGTTTACCAGATAGAACTTTAACTTTTAAAGACGACGCATGTACTGGAGGAAAAGCGAGTAGACATCGAATCACAGTTTTGTTCTGTGCCAATTCCAATGGAACAGAAAAACGCAAACTTCTTGAGATCGGAAAATCAAAAAGCCACGATGTTTTAAAAACATAAATAATCAGTTTCCGAACAGATTACGATACAAACAAGAAAGCTTGTGTGGTTCTAGTGTCTTGAGTGAATGGCTCAAACGTGTCGACAAAGATATGAAGAAAACGAAAAAAAAGCCTTATGTTCATTGGAAACTGTACTGCCTACAACGATTTATTTCTTCTGAAGAATATCAAAGCCCATTTCCTATACCAGCTAACACAACTTCACACCTACTGCTTCTTGACCAGGGGATTATAAAGTAGTAGAAGAGAGGTGGTTCAGAGATTTTTGACAGATTTGGATCACAAATCATTGACTTCCATGACCCTTCTCGATGTCATGTGGATGGTATCAAAATCCTGGAACGGCGCGACCCCCATCAACATCAAAAACTGTTTTTAAAAGTATGCTTTTAAAATTACCCAACCAGAACCAAAAGATGATGAACATGATTAGGTAGAGGTACAGCCGTCGGCTTCAGATAGCAATAAAAATCCGCCTAGATGGACTGAAACAATGCAGCCATGAACGTTGAGCAGCTTCAGTTTGAGCACTTTGTATATTTTCATGACGACATTACTATATGCGGGAAACTATCCGAAGCCGTAAGATTCTAATGCGCAATCTACGGATGAAGAAGAAGGAGAACATGGAGACGAAGGTGAACCTACCCAACTAGACTCTACTGTTAAGTATGCTCATGCCGCAATTGAAGTGCTTATGTGTTTGTTTCAGATAAGTTGTGTGATGAGTGAGATGTAGTGAAGTGTATCAATGACTTGGACTCAGCGCTGGATAAATACGAAAGGTAAACAGTGAAAACTTGATGATATATTTAATCCTGTGAAGAATAAAAACAGGCCTATGGTACAGGTTTTAGTTAGTGTCAGTACGCTATGCTCAATAAGTTTAAGACCTAATTTTTACGTACCTGTATTTCCTTATTACTTATGTTCTATTTATTGCTTCATGATTCATATATAGTTTAATTTTACATTCATGTAGTCATATATTATTTGTTTGATTGATTTATTTTTAACAAGACCTCGGTATCTCAAATTTTCGCTATAATCACCTTGATAACTCGAACCTCGTTTACTCGCCAAACTCGATAACTCGAATTTTTCTCATTCCCTTCAGCCTCAAGTTATTGAGGTTCGACTGTATTATAACTGGTCTTGTGATTATCCTTAAAATAATCTTATAAGGGGCCCAACTTTAATCCTATAAGGGGCCCATACTTTACAATGGGTATTGTACAATACCCATTGTAAAGTATGGGTGGGAAATAAGTTGTGGAGATGGGAGGAGAAGACAAGGTCATTAGTTGCTGTGGGTGGAAGCGGTATAGAAAGGGCGGCAGTACACAATATAGGATGAGGGAGAACGAGTGTGCCGGAAAACTAAATGGGAATGGGGAAGGGTAGAGAGTACAGTGTTTTGGTGGGTGAGAGTACAGTGGGTGAACAGGGTTTTGGTCGAGAGTAGAGAAGGGTGCAGTGAAAAGCGGACGAGACTTCAGAGAGAGAGAGAGAAAGAGAGAGAGAAAGAGAGACAGAGAGATAAGAAATGAACAGGTTAGGAGAAATAGGGATAAGTACTGAAGGAATAAGATAAGAGTGGAGAAAAAAGGGGTATAGGATGGAATGGAATTACGTAAGTGAGAAGGGAAGGCTTTTAAAGGGGAAATAAAAGTAAGGTGAATGGGAGTGGCGAAATTGATGCTGAAGTGAGGGGGGAATTTATGGTAGAGCGTGAGGTGGGGGTTATGGCTAGTATAACAGGGTTGTGCTGGAATATAGCTAGGTTAAGAAGTAAATTAGGAATGCGGGATTTTGCTGAATATATAGAGGGTTTTGATATTGTTGGAAACCTGGGTCGTGGAAGAGCAGTGGTAGAAGGTGGAAAAAGAATTGCCGAAGGGCTTAGTAGGAAATTGCAGGGTGGAATTAAAGAGCATGTGAGGATCAGAGCAAGAGGGGATGTTATCTCCGGGATGGGGAGAGGACTAAAAGAGATCAAGGTCGAGGGAAGCAACTTGGAAAAAGTGAGTGAAAGATTGATTAAGATGGGAGCAAATAAGATGATGTTTGTTATGGTTTCCGTGAGTAAGGAGTGGGAAAATTTGAGATAAGGATGAGCGAATGGGCTAGTAAAAATGGGGGTGAATGGGATAAGATTACTTTTATGGGAGATTGAAACGTAAGGATAGGAGATTATGGTGGTAGATGAGAAGGGAATGTTTGAGGAGTTAATTGTTTAATATTTAGGAGTTAATGTTTGAGGAATAATTTGAAGGTTGATGAGGAGGTGATGAAAGTAAAAAGAATGGCAAGTGGGATCATTATGAAGGTAAGAAGGCAGGAGGTAAATTGGGTTTAATATTTAGATGTTAGGAAAGAGTGGAGTAAGGAGCAGTTATAGGTAAAAGAAAGGAGAAGGAGAGAATAGAATGAGATTGGAAAGATAAGAGGAGAAAGGAATTTATGAAGATATATGAGAAATAAGGGATTTATTGGAAGAAGGAAGATAAGGTGTGAATTGAGTATAGAGGAATGGGAAAGAAAGTGTAAGAAGGAAGTGAATATAAGAGTATAAGAGATAACTGTGGAATAGGTTAGAAGAGAAATAAAAAGATTGAAAAAAGGGGGTACTTCGGGACCAGACAGGATGCCGGTGTGTCTGGGAATGTCTAAATTAGGGTGGAATGGGAGCGTTAGTGAGAAGGATGATTAAGTATGGAGAGGACAGGGTGGACTGCTAGAGGAATGGAAGAAAGGCGAGATTGTATCTGAGTATAAGAGAGGGAATAGATTGAATGCGGAAAGTTATAGAGGAATAACGGTAATGGATGGATTATATAGATTATTTGGGAGGAACAGCCGACAATTTAGTAATTATTAATTATGTGATGAACCAGGAAATTACAAATAGGGAGAAATTGTATATGCTGTTCATATATCTGAAAGCCACTTTTGACGTGATAGTGAGGGAGAGATTATGGGTGAAATTGGAGGAAATAGGGATATCGCAATGAATGACGAAAATGGTTAAAGATTTGTATGAAGGAACGAAAGTTAGAGCGAAAACAAATGAAGAGGTATCAGCATGGTTTGTGACACATAGATGTGTAAGACAGGGTTGTCCTCTTAGTGCTACGCTTTTCAACATTTACTTGACATACTTAGAGGACGTCATGAGAAAAGGTAAGTTGGGAAATTGTTATTGGAAAGAAAAAGGTGTGGTCTCTACATATACTGATGACATTGTATGTATGGCGAGTAATAGGAGGGGATTAGAAATAAATGTGAAAAGAATGAAAGGATGAAAAGAATGCTAGGTTTGGATAGAAACATTCCTAATGGTATTATTTTGCAGGAATTAGGAGAGCATGAAGTATGGATTAAAGGAGTGAAAAGAATGGTGAACTATGAGCAGAAAGTATTGAGTGATGAAAATAGCAGAATAGTGAAAGAGGTGTATGAGGAAGGAATGATGAGAACTAGGAAGAATGAATGTGTGAATGAATGGGTAAATGAATAGAGCTAAGGTGAATGATACAGTGGGATTATCGGCATATAGGTGATGTGAGAGACTGTTGTCAGGAGATGAGGGAGTGAAGGAGATAGTAGAAGGAATAAAAGATACTGAAAGGCAAGAGAGGGAAGAAAATATAGTATGTAGCAGGTATAATAAGAGATATAAATGGATTATGAATGGAGATGGGATGTGTGAATATCTGGTATCAGGTTTAAGCATGTATGAGAGAAAGATGATTGCGAGATTTAGGTGTGGGAATGAAGAAGGGGTAAATACATATTGGATGAATGAACCAGAACGAAGGTACAGAATATGTGGGAGGGCGGAGGAAAAGTGGAGTCATTGGGTGAAGAAATGTGAGGGATTGGAATGGAGTGAGAAGGGAAGAAATATAGGGGAGAACTGGAGGCTTAGTTTGGGATGCAAAAGTAAGGGGATAGAAAAATAACGGAAAAGTAAGTAAGGGAAAAAAGAGGGAAAAGTAAGGGGATATTGAAAATAGTGGGTGAAATAAACAAAAGTAATAAAGGCATTAAAGCAGGGCTGGGGATGAAGCAATTAATTTGAAGATAAATAAGAAAGAAAGTGCATAAGGGGATATGGAGGTTCGGGATAAGTAGAGAAGTTGTTGATGGAATAAAAGGAAAGGGGTGGGGGAAGAGGAAATGCGATAGTAGTGGAGGAAAAATAGAGAGGATATAAAGAAGAAAATAAAGGCCTTTCCTTATGACCCTTACAATTGAGATGATGACTTAGTTATTATTTATTACATAGCATCTTATTTTTAAATTTGTAAGAAAGTAGAAAATATGCCAATAAAGGTTTTATCTATCTTTCTGTCTATCCACAAATTAAACGAGAAATCTTCTACTTAGATATTTTTACATATTAGTCGCCATATTTTCACCATTTATGGTCTATCACCAACTTGTAAAATGTCACATGTAAAATGTTCTGAATATTAAATGTCAAAAAGTACGAATATACAAGTTAAAAAATTCGTGGACGTGATCGCCAGCCCATCTTTCTAATACTGGATGTCCTATGTTTTCTTACATCTTACATAAAACAAAAGTTGAACTTTTAGTTTTGACTGTCACCTTTTAAGTTGTCTATTAAATTCAATTAGCGCAATAGTGTTTAGGGTAAACTAAACAACATTAGTCTAACCCATGAATTTCCCGCCTACCCATGAATCCCGTGGTCCCCATATTTGCCTACGGCGCGAACAGGACTGCTGTCCGCTTTGCCGGGGCCTATGGCCGCTCTTGACTCACATTTTTCCCGTATTTACTTACGGGTCTTACACTTGCTCACCAAGTTTTATTTTTTCAACTTTCATAGGGACCGAGATATTTAATGTAATACAATAGAGGGTCTCAAGTAAATCGATCGCAAACATTACAAAACAAAAACACCCTGCATATATGTTAAATTGTAATTTTAGAAAAAAATGTTTCAAATAAAATTGAACGGTGGCCTATAGAATAAAGTTTATTCAACTGTCCTATCTTCTATAGTTTTTTACTGTCCTATCAGAAATATATCAAAAAGTTTGTAAAATTTTAAATGTGGCAACATCGCGCTCTATACCACATGCGGGGATGACATTACTTTCATTCGACGCATAATATAATATACTATATGCGAGCGAAATTTCAGTGTTCTAATTTTAAAACTGAATTTCTCAATAAAATAATAATCATTTCGAGCCCCTCCAAAAATTATAATGTGTACCGGCTACTGATAACAACATTTATTCAATTGCAGAAGCAGTTTATATGTCTAATACAACGTAAGATTTCCTGTAATTTTGCATATATGAGCTATTACGTATGGCTTACATGTATATAATATGATTATTGAATGTCGGTTGCCATGGCGACAAGTTGCAAAATTTTAAGTTATTAAGGGTCATATCTTTGAAATGATAACAGCTAAGCCCTTCATATATGGTATCATTGTAAAGCAAAGCCGGAAGGGCTACCAAAATATAAGAAAATATACAGGGTATTACTAAAACGTTTTTGAAACTAATTGCTAAAAAATTTATTACTCAAAATCGGTTAAGTATATTCAGTTGGTCATACCGGCAAAATTGAAGCTCCTTGGATATAAGTTCCCCAAGTTTCATTTTTCCAACTTTCGTAGGAACCGAGATATTTAGAGTAGTACACTCTTTTTTCAAGGTCAAATTACTCCGGCGCTATGACGTGCGATTTTTCAAACTCGCTTAGTCGCTTAAGTATTAAAGGAACTTTCGACACAAGAAATTTAAAAAAAAAGTTGCGAAAGTTTTCGAGAAAATGGTTCCTAAAATTAGCAAAATAAAAAGCAGCCTGTATATATGTTAAATCGTGATTTCGGATAAAAAATGTTTCAAACAAAATCGAAGGGCCTTTATGTAGCCTATAAAATAAAGTTTATTCGAATGTCTTGTCTCATCGTTCCTGAGATATTTCAAAAAGTTTGTTAAGCTTCAAACGTGGCTACATCGCTTCCTATACAATTTGGCAACATGGGACATTCTTTATTCGACGCATAATACAAGGTACTATATGTGTGCAAAATTTCAATCTCATAGTTTGAATACGAAATTTTTGACCAAAAAAATAAGCGCCTGTTCGCCATATTGGATTTATAAAAAAAATGAAAAAACCCATTCTTCGGGCTCATAGTCTATACCGTCTTACCATATTTCATCCAAATCGGTCCCATCGTACGTTTGTATGTTCAAAAGAAATTCTTGAACATACAAACGTACGTCCGTATGGACACCAAAAAATCGACCTTTCTGTAAATTGTTTGAGCAAGAAACAATTTTTTTAGAAAAAACTTTTTATATGTAAATTGTTTAGTTATAATAGATTTTATTCTATGCACATCGGAAACTTTTCAAGAGGAAAGTTTTCAAGAGTGACAAACAGAAAAAATCGTAATTCAAAAAGTAATGGACACCCTAATGATTTACATGGCTACATAAATAAGGATTTAAACCATAGTTATTTAAATATAGATATTTATTATTTGTTAGGTATGCAAAAAAGGTTTGCATTTCGTAGCACCATTACAAGAAACAGGCGACAAAAATCAACGGGAGGGCTAACGAATTTTAATTCCATTGTACATCGACATCTTTCCTAAGCTATTATTGTAATAGATTAGCTTAGTATGCATTTTAGTGGTTTATCTAAATATTCCCAAATTCTCCTATGTATATTATATTGCACTAAGTTTGATCGAACTAGACGTTTTCATAGAATCAGTGCTATTTGTAAGATAGCATCGAGACATTTCGCTGAACTCGCTAATGATTTTGTTCGGCTATGTGTAAAAACAAATATTGTGCTATAAGTTTTTGTTTTATCTTTATTTTATTATTATGTATGTATTTACAATTTGAATGCGTGTTTGTTGGTGTCTAAATAATTGTATGCTAAATATTCATTAATAATTCTATAAGCAAATTTTAAATGGATTCTATTCCGTTATCTATTAAAAGGGTAAGTTTTTTTTTTAATTTCTATTAAAATATATATAGGATACAGGAATAAAATCAAGAATATCGCATATATAACTGTTTAAGATATCGTTAGACCTGAGGTTCTAAAGTGCGGCCCACTTACTCTGAATACTGCCCGCAACGATATAATTATACATTTTATATATTATTTTGTTTTTGGCTCTCCGAACATTTAGAAATTAAAAACTTTTGAAACTACTGCATTATACGCTTAATCAAGTGAGTAAAGACAT
>WYDF02274800.1:0-17698 GCA_009867245.2 Adranes taylori | reverse complement strand
ATGGTAAACAAAGTTCCCCACCTATAGTTTGTCTCAATTGCAATTATTTATTTATGTTTATTAATTTATAAAAACCAGCAATTGATTGACTTAGAAAGGGCGGCAAAAGCTCTAGGTACGCCACTGCAAGAAATAATATTTATAACTCTTTTATGTTCTGTTTATAATCTCTTTGTTATGTTTGCTTTTTTGCTATGTTAAACATAAGCGGCTTGACTACGGTTTATGGAGCCCCACCAAAAATAAAAAATCATACATATTTCACAGCCCTTAATGCACTGAGCACAATGTTGTACATCATATCTTAGAATCTTTTTCTTTCAGGAGTTACAGTCCCTCAAAGTGTCTCAACATATCTAAAAGAAATCATTCATAAAACGCTCTTAACACGATATGACTCAGTAAAAATGTGGTTTGTCTTTGGCTTATGGACACACGCCGAAAATAAAAAATCATAACTTATTTAAAATCTCTTACCACATCAAGAACACTGATGTATATCATATGTGGGTGGCTCTTTTTGTTCATGAGTTATAGCACTTCAAGTGCCCAAACAGGCCTAAAAGAAATCACTTATTAAACGTTATGAACACTATATCACCTACTTAAACTTTTACCTTTGCTCTAGTGTTTAAGCATTTGTTATATAACTTTAAACTTTAATAAACAAGATTTTTCATATTGTTTCCAGTTACTTCTACACGTAGTTTAATAAGTTATAATATTAGAGTAGACATTAATGAAAAGATAAAGGATACGAATTATATGTGTTTCCGTGCGCAGTTGTGCCAACCCATGGAAACAAAAAGCCATTAAATTATTATGTTTATTATTAAATGAATATACATATATTTGTTACTTATTACAAAAGTGCTATTTTTAAGTTTAATTAATTTATTATAATGATTACCTACTCTGAAAATGTATGAGATACAAAAGATATGCAATTTAGAGATGTTTAAAAGTAGTTTTTTTCGATATCCAATATAGCACCAAGGACTATTGAAAGTCAACTGCCGTAATGCAAAAACATTATATACAATATTAATAATAGTAGGGGAAATGAGGGTAAGATGATGATAGGAAGCTTAAAAAATTAATGAAACTGTTATTTTTCTTCTAACGACACACAGGTAATTACAAAGTCATTGGTTGATATTAATACTTTACATGTAAAATTTAGATAACTTATTGGTTAATATTTGAAATTAAAATCTTGAAATATATCAACCTACGTCATATTAGTCATTTTATCCTCCGTGGAGGGTAAGATGGCAAAATGTGAAGGGTAGGGTACCGAGGTACCTATTTAAAAGCAACAGGTAGATGTAGGTATCAGAAAGTAAACAAATAAAGAGACAATATATTTATTCTGTAAAGAATCCAACATTTATAAAATATATTTTTACAAACAACAATGATAAATCCATTGGTTTACCTTTGCTTCTTGGTTATCCATGCCAGTGGATTCATCGTGAGCCCACTCCTTACATTGACTACAGCAATAACATAGCTAGTCTTTTCCTATGTCAGTAAGCTGTGTCATCATCGTACAAGGCATACTGAGTATGAGGAGAGGTTGGTGGTTGGAGATAATGACAGTACATAATGTACAAGGGAGGGGCAAGGACAGAGCCTTGTGGTACGCCAGCTTAAAGTTGTATGGATCTGGAGAGAGTGTATCGAATTTTAATTTGGGTGGTGCGGTCGGAAAGATATGACTGGACCATCTTCAGTGTGTAAGGATGAAGGATACGAAGCACATGGAGTTTCCGAACGAGCCGAGCATGCCAGAGAGAGTCAAAAGCATGAGAGATATCTAGAAATACTGCCAGAGCGCAATGTTAAGTGCTCGCATGATATCTGTTTGAAAATTTAGGAGAGGGTTTAGGAGTAGAGCATGATGCTCTAAAACCAAACTGGTTCTCTGGGAGAACTCTGTTTATCTCTGGACAGTTTCGTAGACGAGATGTGAAAAATCTTTCAAAGGTTTTTCCTAAAACGTAAAGAACGTAAAGAAGGTCGATATGATGAATGTCTAGGGTCTTTGCGAAGTTTAGGAATCATGACCGTTTGAGCAGTTTTCCAATCAGTTGGGAAGTGAGTGCACCAATAGACATAATTTGCTGACTAATTTTTTGTCTAAGATACTATCGTTTGACGGTGCCGGCCTCTGATGCGCGAAAACTGCGTGAAAAAATTCATTGCATCCTACTTTAACTCATTAAAGGACTGTCTCATAAATTATTTTTTCAATTATCTCTCTCTAACATTAGGAGCATAAAATTGTTTTCACTGAAAAACTACTTCCCTTAGATATATATTTAAAATGTTTGAAGATCTTTACATTAGAATCCAAGAAGTGAATACATCTATTCTTTTTTCGTGTTACATTATTATTGCTTGTTTCGGAAATTGTTTTTGTCTGTTGAATGATAAATTGTTTTAAAATGAGAAGCTTAAAGTTCTTTTATACTTTTTCTTAGTAAAATTTTTTCATATTTTAGCTATAAACAATTAACTGTACTTTTTGCATTATTCTTGCATGCTGTATAGATAGTATAATTTCTTGAATTCCTATTCAAGGAAATTATATCATTTCTAGAATCTTAGCATAATTTTATTATTAAAATGTTGTGCCATCTTGTTTATCGTAGCTTAATTTACAGTTGAATTTTAAGGTTGATGAAGGTATATAAAATTTCTCTTTAAAACTTTTTTATTATATTTAATATTATGATTATAAATATATAATGAATTTATATAAATAAATATATAGATATTCAAAACATTTATTAATATTCGGAAATGAGTACTTACACTTCGATATATTTTAAAGTAAAAGTACAGTTTGGCATTTTTCTAATATGCAATGTATACAATAAACATATGTTTATACTAAGTTAAATTAATATTAACTTTCATATTGTAATTATTTTTATATAATAAATGTTATGTATTTAAAAAACCTTGTTTATTAAAAAAAATAATGTCTCAGAACTATTAATAGTCAAAAATTTGAGGCTTTTTTTTCACGATTTTTTTTGACTGACATTTTTAAAAATTTTTTTCATAAAAATAATCAGTAAGCCCTCAAGGAGCATGAAGCCGGCTCTGACAGGCGGGGAAACAGGTCTAGATGTTGAGTAGGCAGCGAGTGAGCCTTGTCCGAGATTAGGGCTAGGAAGCAAGGTCTATGAAACCGGCAGGGTCTACAACATCAGGTCATCTTACTGAAGTCATGTGAAAACTGGTACCGGTAAGGTTTGACCCTACCCTCCACCGAGATATTGTGATGGGTCCTATTTTTGCAAACAGAGGTGAACCCCACATAACCACAGACTGACCATCTTGGTAGTCGACTTTCCTCTCGCTAAAAACTTTCCGAAAAGACTTTCCTCTCACTTTTGGCAGCCGGGAAAGAGGACTAAAGCTTGAATGTTGGTCGACGATCATGGACGATTCCACCATCATTCGTCGTCTCAAAAAGTTCGGAAAAGTGTAGGCATTGATTATATGCGTTCCTCGCGAACTTTCGGACAATAATAAAGCCAAACATGTTGGAATAATCTGTTGCTATCGAATAGCTATCTTACAAAACTATCGTATGCGACAAAATTCGAGAATATAGCTCTAGTTCTAATAGTTCCAAAATTATGGCCCCTAATAACATAAAACTTCTCTATTGGTCATCATGATAATCGAAACTCAACATATAAATACGCATAATCCCTACACAAATAGCACATAGAAGAAACTTCTAGGGAAAAATGTTACCTCTATATCAGATCAGGTCTATATCAGTAAGATGGTGCTCCGGGAATTTAATAAATGTTGTTGTCAGTGCAGGGTCTAAAGGATAATTTAGGGATTATCCTTTAGACCCATTTCCCCGATTATTATCAGGGATCATCAGCATCTTCTTTATTATACACCTTCTTCATCAGCATCTTCTTCAGCATCACCGATTATTATAAGGGATCATCAGCATCTTCTTTACCAGGACTATCATTGTCGTATCCAACGACTTACTCACTGGGCTACCACCAAATCCGTTTTATAAATTACAAATTATAAATGTTATGTTATGTTTAGTTATGCGTGTTATGATAACCAATAGAAATTTCCTTCCCAGGGCCATACGTTTGGAGCCATTTAAGTTGAAGCTCTCATGTTAGGTAAAGACAATTGAAGGAAATCATGTGAAGAAAATCCAAGACTATCAAAATATATAAAATATACAGGGTGTTACTAAAGCTAAAAAAAATTATTAGCATAATCTGCATTAAGAATCAATTGCTGACTTTGCAAAATTGAGATTTTTTAAGCCTATATAAATCTTTAATTATTTAGAACATATATTTGAAAATGGTGAATTCTGGGTAACAGGACAGTTTCCCTATATAATTCACCATATTTTTATGTACTTATTTAATATTTTCTAACTTTAATTTAATTTTACTTACAAAATATACTTGAATGACGGTTTAAACTTACTTATCAAGCTTGCTAAATAGATTGACCTTTCCTTTATGCATAATATAATAAAGCATTTAAGTTCGGATATTACTACTCAGCTGCTAAGTGTCTTATATGTTTAGTTATGATTGTTATGACAACCACTAGAAATTTCCTTCAGAATTAAGGGTCATATGTTTGGATCCATTTAAGTTAAAGCTCTTATGTAGGTAAAGAAAATCGAAGAAAATCACAAGGACTATCAAAATATATAAAAGATACAGGGTGTTACTAAAGTTAAAAAAATTATTACCATAATCTGCATCAAGATTCAATTGGGAAAATTGAGGTTTTTTAGGCCTATATAAATGTAGTAATAGCAATAACCTACAACATAAATTTAAAATGGTGAATTCTTTGGATACAACACATTATACCCGTATAATTCACCATACTTTTTATATAGTTTTTAATATTTTCTAATTCAAATTTTTTTTTTATTATAAAATATACTTAAAATATAAAAAAATTGATGGATATTTCCATCACTCCATCGTTCATATACTAAAAATCTAAAGTTGCACTATATACTACATATCACAAAGGCTTGATGATTTTGGTTCTGTTCATGTTACCTCACCTTTATAACTCGTTCATTTTATTCAACTAACTCAACACTAATTTAGAGCAACAACTAATTAGCATTACAATGACCAGGTGTGCTGTAGCTGTACGTTTCAAAGAAGATTAAAGTTGATAAAAAATTATAATCGACATATTTGGTACGTCGACAAGCCGGATATATGAAAATTGTGTTATGAAGTAGACAGAAAGTCTAAGAAATGGTGGCATAAGATTTTTTAAAGATCAACTGAAAAGACATCAAGATATCTCGTGGCAACAGATTTTATAAGTGTTGATCCTGCTACGTCAGAAAATGGAAGGAAAAGTACAGAAAGGCGAGCCCAATGGATTTAAAGGATCTGTTCCTCTAATACAACGAACTGATAAGATCGCTCATATGCCTATGATACAAAAGTAAAATGTAGCAATTGGAAGACAAAAATAAAAACCACATCGTACAAGATGGCTTGCTACGTTGAGCTATGTTTGAACGACAAACAAAATTGATTTCTTAAATTTCATGAAGAATTTTAACAATTATTTCCTTGTGGTACCATAATGAAACCAGCCATTTTATTATAAACAATGTGTAATTTTCCAACATTCATAGGAACCGAAATATTTAAGTACTACGTTGTTTTCAAGGTGATTCTAATTTAATACATGATTTATTGTTTATTTCTTTCATTTTCGTAAATAAATCCTAAGTTAATAACGCCAGATTCATATCCTCGATCATTAATAACAAACCATTTATTATCAACGTTGAATATTTCCTCATATACTAAATATTGTTTCCTTTTTGTATGCTTATTACAGAATTTAGGCAAGATGAGTTTACTTAGCAAATAATCTACCACAAAATCTTCTACTAGGTAAGCCAATAAAAAATTTAACAATGCCAGACATAGAATAATCATTCTATAATCTGGTGGTGGCATTTTTAATTCCAGAAAAGTTTCAATGCTTTCGGGTGGCCAAAGTGTTAAACTCACACAAATTACTAACAGAGCCGTCAAAACCAACATTAAAGAATAATTTGTGTATATGCGCCGTCTGAAGGGATGACTTTTGGAATATATGATAACTGCTGTTATATACTGAAAAATAGATACGAGAAATAGAGCGGTATTTTGATGCGATTTATATTGTTTGTCGACAAATTCATATGGTTCATACCATTCATAGATTTCTATAAGCTTAAAAGCGAAAACTTGAAATACTGTACACAGTATTAAGAATAGACCAAGCGAAGTTAGTGGAATTATATTAAGTATAGAACAAGTAGGCACTTGCTTGATCAGTTTGCCAGAATAAGCTTTCGTGTAGCCGAAAAAGATTGCTGGTAGTGTTGCCAATATTGCATCAATATAAAGGAATTCAAAAAGTGTTAGCATGGCATTAATATAATACATTATCAGTGTGGATATGAGGCCAAGTAAACTATAAGCTACAATAAATTTGAAAATTCCAACGCTTGTCACTAATGCTGCACGACCTATAAACAAAAAAAAAACGAATGTTTTAATAAAGATGCAACATAACAATTGAGATGAAACACACCTTCGCGTATTACTTCCGGAACGCTTCTTATTGTTTTATCTTTCGATGTGAAAGGAGCTGCGACACTTGCCTCCGTTTCAGCCAAAGATATTCCAACATTTGCTGCACGGAGTGCGGCACAATCATTAGTTCCATCGCCACACATCACTAAAATAAATCAGCAATTATAAGTATTTAATTTAAATTAAAACCATATTCAATTCAGTTGGTTCAGTTTAATGTACATAAAAATTAATTTGTAAAAAGTTTCAAGCATATGGACACGTTTTAGTCCACCAGAAGAAAGATCCTATTGCAACCCAAAAATATCTCCAATCACTACCGACTGTAACGACAGAAATTGCTACACATTTAAAACACTAGAGACTTCAATTTCTAAAGCTCTAATATATTAAATTTTAAACCAAAACTATGCTTGAATAAATAAATCCATTAAATTTAATGTATAGATTCGCAGTAGGAACGAAGGAACATTTAAGAGATAGACATTCTGTTTAACCGCATTCACTTATTATTTCCAGGTATTATATTTGAGTCGTTAATCTCCGCAGCCTTCGGTTTGATTCGTTCTTGAGACAGCACAACATAGTCGCTGCAGAGTAAACTTGAAAGAACTTTGTCTAATTTTAAACAGGACATAAATAGACAATCAACCAGTTAGAAAGAGATATGCACTTTAGCTTAGGAGATTCCGTTTCCAGTTTTCAATTAAAAATTCTAAATACTTCACGTCACTCAGTTCAGTAAAGTCGCTTAGTAATCGCTCTTATTGCTCTTCATTTAGAAGAATGTATTGAGGTGTACCATAACAACAATCTTGCTACCCTAGTATGAGTTCATACATTCAATATTAGACATACAAAATACTATTAGGGTATTTAAACTGATTTCTCAGTCAGCTCAGTAAGTATTAAAATATACCTCATTCAACTAAACAGAATTTTAACTTACAGACATGATATCCTAAATCTTGCATCTCCTGGATCATTTCTTTTTTCTGTTCACTAGACATACGTGCGAAAACAGCTCCTTTGGTAACAATCTTGCCTAATTCTTTCGGAAAATATTCTCGTACAATATCCCAATTTTTTCCAGTCATCGCAAAACAAAATGCATTCTTGCCTAAATCGTGATTTCCAAGTTCGACACTGTTCGTTAATGTATCATTTGGATATGTACCATTCATTTCAGATTTAGGATTTACCGTCTTCGGACTTATATCGATCGCATTGTATGTGAGAGTTGCATCTTTGATTTTGTCGGGTACTTGAGCTGTTACTTCGAAAATGGTCGCATGATCGTCGATTATTTTACATTCCCTGGCAACATTTAGAGCCGTCTCAATGTTATCACCTAAAATCAATTTTCATTTTAATTAAGAAAAATATATTTTATACGCAAATGATATGAGTTGATTCCATGTGACTGGAATACTTTAATAATTCTTTTATTTTATATAAGTCTCGTCCTGATGTTAAAAGATCTTGATTGTACTTGCTAAAAATGTAGTAGTCTCGTTGATGACAAGTGTTGAAGAAATGTGAGTGCTGATATAAACGAGGACAATGTGCCCTTGTTCAGAGCCTTTTTAGAGTAAGCCACAAAAAGGAAATCTAACACGATGCGATAGTAGAAGCCTTGTTAATTTGTAACTCACCTGTAATCATAGTGACTTTAAAATCAGCTTCTTTTAACTTATTTATAATTTCAACTGTATCAGGTTTCAACTTATTTTCTAAAATGATGAATCCCAAAAATTCCAAATCAGATTCACATTCTTCTCTATTGATGTTCTTAATATCTTCTAAATTTGATTCATTGAGAATCTTCCTGCTCATAGCAATCACCCTGTAACCATGTTCTGTGTAACTTTTTAGTATTTCTTGCCAATCTGGAGGTACCGTCGATGAATTACATAATGAAATGATTTTTTCTGGTGATCCTTTACAATAGACAATTGGTTCTGCTTCATCTAGTGTTTGCGTTACAACGCTCATACGTTGTAGTTTTGATAAGAATTGATTTTGATGTAATACAGCTATAGTTGTTGATGACTACAAAAATTAGCTTATATAAAAATATATAATATGCATAAGACGAATGATTTACCACATCAGACAAATCAATAGTTGATGGTTGAATTAAACTCGATACAGGAAACGAAAATGTTAGTGCAGTATCAAATTCATTTATACATTTATAAGTCCATCCTGTTGATTCAAACATCTATAACAAAGAAGAAAGCATATGAGATTGAGCACTGGTTGCCTAACAAATTAGTCAGTCAATCAAACAAAAAAACCTTTATTGGCATAACTTTTAACATAACTAACATAACAATATTCTTTCTTACAATTACAAATTTTACCAAAAACAACTAAGATTAAAAAAGAACTAGAATTAAAAAACTCTAAACCCTCTGATTAGGTTAGTTGTTTATAGTTTCAATTTACATAAGTTAATCTCTCTATAAAATAGTTCAATGGCTGGATTACAGCTTTGCTTCCCATCTATCATTGCAGAATTGGTTGCCTATATTATAAATCTAATAATTATCGATAATTTTTGTTAGTTACAAAGAAGACAGTAGTAAAGAAAGGATAGATATAGATTAGCGTGGATTGGGTCCGATTAAGTTTTGTGGCTATCATCGGTTAAATATTTTGCTGTAGTTTGTTACTCAATTTGTACTTCCAATGCGGGGTTTATGACGAAAAATAATTTTAATAAAGTAAATTTTGGGTATTCATATGAGAATGTTTATGATCATTTTCTTATTTAGATAGATTTAAAATTTGACCTTGAAAGACCGTAATATTCTTCTGTTTACACACTGTTTTAAAGTCAGGATATTTTCACCATTTACGGTTTATCACCGACTGTGTAAAATATAAAAAAAATAGTAATTCTACATATGGAATGTCAATGAATTGTGTATATAAAAATTTGAATATCAATCACGAAAATAAAATAATTTATAATAATAATAATCAAATCTATTTTAATTAATAATGATTAAAATAATATTGTTTAGGTTAGTTAGTTATAGTTTCAATTTAGGTTAGTTAATTAGTTTCAATTTCCATAAGTAAATCTCTCTGTAAAATATTTCAATGGCTGGATTGCAGATATGATATGCATATCATTGTAGATTGGGTTGCCTATATAGTAAGTACAATAATTATTGTTTTTTTGTCGCCTAAAATAGTAGTAATAAAAAAGATAGTTATAGGTTAGCGTGGCTTAGGTCAGATAGTATAGTTTTGTAGGTATCGATATATAATTTTGTAGTCCCGCATTTTGGATAAGCGGATGATCAATAGTAGAAATTAGTAGTTTACAATCGATAAACATTAGTGGGAACGAATTTTCTATTTTCCGCCCTTTCGTCAGCAGACATCAGTTGATACTACACAATCAAGAAATTAGCTCATTTGGTTTCAACAGCTGATCAAGACTATTTTTTTATTAAGGGGTAAAAAAATTGACATCAGCCTATTTTAGCCCACTGCCGACTGGTACTTTGATACAATGTTATAATCGACATTCAGTAGTAATATCAGATACGGAGAGTTCAATGGCTGGAAGCATTATACATAATGCTTCCAGCCTATAAATAAGAAATAAAGGAAGCATTATACATAATGTAAATCCAATGAAGCAACACATGTGAAAACGCTTTACGAGGACAATTCATCCTCACATAATTGACATTTAATTTCTCTTTTCCCCTTCATCACCATCTAAATTTTATAAGAGAATGTTTATGATTATTTTCTTATTTCTCAGATTTAAAACTTGACCTTGAAAGACCGTAATATTCCAGTAACCGTAAACCATACTTGATACAGCACAAAGAGTTCAAAAAGCAATATCATTGGTAATTAATTTTCGCGCTGATTCAACTTACAGAACCTACAAAACAATTGCACATATAACGGGGGTTTCCATCATTTTTGCTTTTAAATGTTTAGAAAGTTACAAATTAGATTTTAGAATCGAAATGAAGGACATCTAGAAGGACACTTCTTGAAGGAGAACAGAACTGCTAAAAGGAGGACGATTGGTCACCTTAAAAATTGTCAACATGCCGAAAATAATCAATTGCACTGTTCCTCGTGCGAGTATAACACTTTACGACTCGCTAATTTGATAAAACATAAATGCTTACATAGCGGTGGTAAACCATATCATTGTTCAGAATGCGAGTTTAGGACATCTGATCAGTTTGAACTCTCATAATATTAGTGCTTTTCACTCTACCTTGCTTCATCTTGAAGTCGAATCTCCATTGCATATTAAATCAATTTTTGCATTCTTGTCGAGGGGAACTTGTCTTGGCCTTATTAATTTTCTTGATTAATCAGTTATTAGAATTTAGTTAGTTAGGTATCAGTAATTACTAATCTTTATATGCACTGCATCCTAATTTATCTAATATTCTTTTCACCCTTCAACTTCAGTCAGTGATGCTCTTTAAGCGGAAAAACCGACGTCAAATTGACGAGAAGAAGAAGAAGAACTTCTAAAATTAAAATCAAATGACGCTTGCGCATTTGAGTGAAGTGAGGCTATAAACAAATCTAAGATCGTGATTTGTTTAAATATTTGTAGTATAGTTGAGTACATTTATTCTTTGTTTACATTTTAATTTTCAATCTTTTTAAGTTCTAGTACTAATTTCAATATTTAATCTGATACTCTCTATCGAGTATAAAATCGATTGTAATATTATTTATAACTTAGGCTAAGATAACATAACTCAACTATATGGCATACTTCAGTCTACTATATACAATCTAACCTAAAATGTGTGATTTTGTGAAGCCATAAATTTCATCATAAACGGAGCACAGGTTCTTATGAAAATAAAAATTATATTTCATCATAAACCTGGCATATTTCTCCGGCCACATTTCTCGGTAGAAAAAATCATGTAAAAATTTTTTTCTAATATATCAATATATGAAAAACAATCTATATCCCTGATTTATACAAAGAAAATTTTTTTTTAAATATTTTATAAAATTTTTAAATTAAAAATAAATTTAAGAAGTTAATTTCAAAATATTAAAAATTTTTGTAATAATAAATACATTTAAATACAAATAAATTTACAATTGTGCCCAAAACTCATAAAATATTTTATAAATTTTAAAAATTGAAAAAATCTCGTCAAAATATCAAAAAACAATCTAATGCATACAAAACAAGTTTTCTAAATTTCAAAATTTTTAAAATATTTTATGAAATGTTTTTCTAAATATATAAATTTAACAATTTTACCAAAAATCATTTCAAAATATTTAGAAATTTTAGATAGAAACATTAAAAAAAAAATTTTAATGTGAAAAAATTTTCAATTTTACCCAAAAACATAAAATGTTTTATAAATTTTAAAATTTGCATTAATCTTTTGTCAAAATATAAACAAAAAAAACTATATCTCTGATTTATTAAAAATCCATGATTTAGACAAAAAAAATTGTCTATATAAAAAAAACATTCAAATATTTTATAAAAATTTTATGAAGATCTTTTTCCGGTCACATTTCTTGGTGCGTACGGAATGTTTTCTTTACTTGTTTCTCTTGTGAAAAAGAGTGTAAAATCGGTTATTCCCCTATACTTATCGATACCTTCATTTGCGTGCGTTTTAATAACACATTGGACAGTTGAAGCTTCTCTAATAGCACGATACGATATAAAGTTTTGTTTTGCGCCATAAGACGCATCTTAATTTTAAATCAATTTTTTTAGATAGAAAATTGAATACAGTTTCTGGTAAATGTTCAAGATCCACTGTTATTTGGTGAAATTTGGTTACTACCTCGAGAGTGGTGAAACATAGACTTCTGCCTGACTACAGATATGGCATGACGGTTAATTTATTTATTCTGGGTACGATAGTTTATTACTTCCACTTTTTGGACAAATTGTTATAAACTTGTAATAAAAAATGCATTCCTTTCAATAGAGGGTCTTGTGCAGAATACTATTAATTACTTACTTGAACATCAAGTGGATCTCCTTCCAAATTACCATCGATTTTTGTTATTGAATGACAAGTTGCCATACCACGTAATAGATGCGAATTTTCGGGCAATTCTTTAATTATTGAAACATTTTTCTGCCATTGACATTGTAGAGATGGCACTACAATTTTAACACACATACCATCCTCAGTTAATGTTCCTGTCTAAAATAATGTCACATGCTTTCAATACAAAAGAAGATATTCGGTGGGTCCATAATGATTGCGGCTTTATTTCGCGACTTTTAATGGCATTTTAATTTAATTTTTCCATTAAAGCAAAGTTGGCAGCCGATGGCCAAGAAGTTCAAATCGAGCGATACAAACCTCACAGATGAAGAAGGTAGAGGGCAACCATCAAATTTCGATGACGAGGCACTTTTGGCAGGCGTTGGAAGAGGACGAAAGCTTGACAACAAGAATGTTGGCAGAAGACTTCAATGTGTACCATTCGACCATCGTTCGTTGTCTAAAAAAGCTCAGAAGTGTATGGAAGTTGGCTGGATTGGGTCTCGACAAATTCTCTGACAACAACAAAGCCGAACGTGTCCGAATTTTCACTGATTTGCTGCAAAGAAAGGGGCAAACTCTGTTCCTGGGGAATCTATTGTTCTTGGGGAATCTATTGTGGGGAATCTGGAGAGTCTATAGTGCTTCTTCATACGCCATATTTTCGCACAGAAGCGCCTACTTGCTATCACGTCAATAGATCGCTGCAAAATTGGCTCGCGAACTAAATTTACAACGATTTGAATGACTTGGTGGGGGGAGATCAAAGAGTGGATTGCTTCCAAAAACACCAATCTTCGCCCGTGGAATCGACCGGCAGCAAAGCAAATGGGAAGCACTAATTGAAGCAGATGATGAAGTTGCTGCAAAATAATCATTTAAAGATGTTTTTGTAGAATAGAAGTTATTTTTAAAAAGCCGCAATAATTATGTACCGACCCAATATATTTAAATTACTGGTCTAGGTTGAATTGCTATAAGTTTACTCAAAATGTTACTTATAAATTTCATTACAAGAAATCTTACTTTGTCAAAACAAATACAATTAACCGATCCGGAGACAGTAATCATCCTTGAGTTGATGCAGAATATATTCAATTTTTTTAATCTAAATATCGCTATCAATTTTCCAACACATAGCGCGGATGGTAAAGCTGGCGACACAGATATTGTAATCAGATTTAAAATTTCCAAAGCAGTTTTTATATATGATTGATTTCTTGGAATCTAAAACAATAATATCTTGGTTGAATTAAGTATGCAAGAGAAGTATAGTAGAATTAGCATCTAATGGAACAACAAGTAGGCGTGAACTATACGCAATGATATCTCTAGATGTACGAAATGCATTTAACTCGGTTAGCTGCCTTTCTTCTTACTTAATTAGTCTACTAGATGATAATTTCAGCCAGACAGCACTGAGATATCCAACAGTTTAATGAATAATTGATAAGATCGTATGTTGCGGACTGCCGCAGCGATCCCTTTTAGGTCCACTGCTATGGAACCTAATGTATAATCCTCTCTTGAGGCAAAATATATCTAACGCGGCCAAATTGATTGGGTTCGCCAGAGGACATCGCCCTGCTTGCATCAGGTAGAAATACACAAAGGATTGAGTCAGCTCTTAACACTTCCATTAAGATCGTCGTAAACTGGCTTAAGAAAAATGATTTAGAAGTATCTCCTGAGAAAACGGTTGCAATTATTTCATGGAAAAGGAAAAGTGCAACACACTCGCCTTGTTATCGCCGAAAAGGAAATCAGGATGGCTACCGAAATTAAATACTTAGGGGTCTAACTTTACTGCACATATACGAATAACTTCTACGAAAGCGATGGCTCTCGCCACGAACTTAAGGAAGCTAATGCCGAGGACGAAAGGTCTGTAGAGTACAAAGCGTGCAGTGTTACTTAGCGTCATAGAATCAGTTATGCTTTACTTGGCACTAATATGGACTAGAGCCATCTGTGCAAAAAGAACGGTTAATATGTTTGCAAATAGACACAACAAGCGCTGACAGAACGGTTTCAAATGATGCTCTGTGATTACCGGGGATCCCCCGATAATTCTTCTGGCTCTGGAACGGACTGAAATCTATGAAGCCCGTTCTGTAGCAAAGTTCAAAGAAGACACAAAGAGCTGCTAGTGATAGATTATACGATCGTTGGCAAAATGAATGGAATAGCTCTAGCAAAGGACGCTGAATATATTAACTGATCCGAAATAACAGAATCTGGTGTGAGATTAAACACAGGCCAGTAAGCTACTATTTAATGCAGGTATTAAGGTGGCATGCTCTGCTTGCCAGCTCTGTTCTCATCCTATCTTCAGAAATATAGTAGGCCAGCGACATCAATGTGCTTGCACTGCAGAGACGCTCAAGAACAGGAGTCGGCGGAGCACACAATATTCACGGCAGCCACAGAACAAGCAAAAATAATCATGGGCAGCGAACTGTCAGCTGAACACTTAATCAATCGCATGGCGGAATCAGAAAAAAATAAAGAGGGCATCCTTCAGTTATTGTCGCATACAGAACGGTTTTGGCTTTGATTTGTACATGTACGTAACATTAACCTTGTATACAGATGTTAAGTGTGATTTTAGAAAGTTGTATGTAGAAATAGATGTAGTTGTTTATTGGATAGATATGGGATATAGTGTTAATTGGATAGAATTATAGTATTTGAGCATTGCGATTTAAGTCTTGATTAAGCTTACTGTGTTGATTAAGGTGTTCTTTCTGCGAGTTTGAGAGTTATTTTGAAACTGTCTATTAAACTTTTATTTGGCTAAGCCATAGCAATTGGTAGTTGCTGGGGTTCTTTCCACTGATTATATTCAATTAAATCGTTTCAAAATAGTTCCCCTTCTAGCCGTAAGGCCCCACGTATAACCAACATAGTCCATACTATGTGAGTTTCCATGTTTGATTCGGTTCAAATCAACCGTCAAGGGTTTTTTAACCTCAAACTAATTTCTATTTACTTACATTGATTTAGAAGAAAATATGTCCCAAATCAGTTTTAAACGGGCTACAGCTCTAAAGAAATGAAATCACTCATCAAAGAAATAGCTGTGTTTTCAACGATCTACCAGCCTGAAATGAATAGTAACGTACGAGATCTAAATCTTCAAAATAAAACGCATAGACCAGACATATAAATCTAACGGACATGCGAAATTAAGTAATTGACAAGATTTAATCCATTACATGTAAACACGATTACATTCCACTATAAGAAGTAATTTATGTTATTATAATAACTTCAAGTAAATACGACAGAGAAGCTATGATCAATTAATTATTTCCAATCCCTTAGCGGGTACAATTAATGGGCATGTATGATTTAATGAAATATAATCAGTGACAAGAACCCCAGCAAATTTCTAATATCTGTGGCTCAGCCAAATACAAGTTCAAGAAAGAGTTTCAAAATATCTCTTTCAAACTCGCAGAGAGAACACTGTAATCACCAGAAATAACAAGTAAGCTTAATCAAATATATACTTAAATCACAATGTTCAAATGCTATAACTCTATCAACAAATACAACTATATCTCTTTCTACATATAGCTTTCTAAAATAACAGTTATCATAAATATACGAGGTTAATTCTACAAATCAACGCCAAAAGCGCTCAGTATGCGGTAATAACTGAAAGACAGCCTTGTAATAACATCACGGGTACCATGAATGTTACAACATATTGCGGGAGAAAGAAGGCCTTACAAACGGCTCCAACTTGCGTACGATTAAAGAAGCTAATGTAAATGAATAAACAGCAACAAATTAACCGAGGAGCAAGACTGTTTAACAGGTCCATTGGGCTACACACGGCATAAAATAACAGAAAACAGAGAAACATGCGAAAACATCCCTTCGACATCTTCGATTAAATGCCAAAAGCTGTATCAGAGATGCTGGTAAAGTCTAAGAGGGACGAGTTTAGTGGGTATTACGTGTCTCCTTGGAAGCACTTGAGTCCTACAGTCCTCGTCGAACTGGATGAGGATTAAAGCGAGCGGCGAGGCTGCCTAAACGCATTTCCGATCCTTTATAAATTTAAAAAAGTATGCAAGAAATATATGATTTATTTTATACAGGGTGATTTTCAACATGAGTCATTATTTTAACATGAGATAAAACAAGCGCAATTTTTTTTTATCAAATTTTGAAAAATAATTTTTGAAATGCACATATACAGTTCAATGTGCTTTTAACAAGCGATGTTATAAGCTTCTGCAATAATTGCATAATATAAAATATTTTTTAACTCTTACCTTCATATCTCAAATTTTTGGCGTACACGCTTCGTATAAGAAACGCTTTAAATGTTTTACGATGTTTCTAGGTCACCGTCGACATTGTACTGGTCAGTTGTAAAAAGTAGGTTAATAGAATTCAATACTAGCTATTCTAGACATATTTTTTTATTTTGTAAATATCTCATCACCTCTTTGTTAAAAAAGGGTTCTTTACAAAGACATTTGAAAAAGAAGTTTTAATATCCTGTTAAAATTAATGACTAAGTTTTGAATCATCCATAATCGAAAAATGATTTTACTATTTAAATTTACCTTAATTATGAGTGTATATAAAACGCCGATAAAAGTAATAAAAACGAGTATTTTTATATATTTATTAACATCATTTTCAAATTTGAAACCAGTAGGTGGAGGATATAAGATATTTCTGACTAGTTGACCTTTTGTTGTCATAAAGCCTGTTCTTAATACTAGTGCCGTAACTTCTTTTCCTTCATCTATAAAATTTAATGTAAATATTAAAAAAGTTTAAATAAAAATTTCTGATAAAAATAATCTCTAATAATTCTAAATACGCTCCAGTGAATGATCGAATTTGCGACTCAAAATTGAAACAATTCATCGAATGTTGTATCCGCTCCAACGGGTAATATGTCGGACGAAGAAGCAGAAGAATTTTACGAGAACCTAGAAAATACCGTAAAACTACTGTGTCTCATAGCAGAAAAATATTTTG
>WYDF02274789.1:0-13322 GCA_009867245.2 Adranes taylori | reverse complement strand
GAAGGGAAAAGAGAGAGAAGGGGGGAGGGGAAAAAAAGGGGGGGGGAGGGGGGGGGGGGAAGGGGGGGGGGGAGGGGGGGGGGGGGGGGGGGGGGGGTTGAGGCGAGAGAAATGAAAAAAATGTAGATGTTTTTCTCCAAAGTAGATGTTTTTAATTTTAGTAAGTATGATATGGAAAGGGAGTGTCATAGGGTGGTTTGTCGGAGTGCACCTTTCTTTGTTCTCCAGTGGTAGAAGTATTTTTTTCTGTGGTAGTGGTAGCTTGTGTTTTTTTTTGATTTCTTTCTTATCCTCGTTTTTTTTTTTTTGTATAGAGTTTGTATTCATTTTATATTGTACGTCTTTTATTCTACAAAATGTGTATTGATTTAATGCCAATAAAGATTTATTTATTATTATTATTAGTATTTATAAAATTTGACTACCTCTGCCAACTTTGCTCTAAAGCGCTTATAACAAGATATAAGACCAAAATAAATCATAAAATATATAAAATCTGACTAATTTTGCCAACTTTTTCTTCAACGTTGCTCTAAACATCTTATAAAAATATATTCCTAGACCAAGATGAAATAAAAAATTTTGGTTATCATTTCGTGTTCTGAAAAGTTTTGTCTTTGAATTTATTAGTCAAGTTCATTTTATATGACAAAAAACATGAAAGATGATTAATTTTGCCAACTTTTTCTTTAACTTTGCCTTAAACATCGTATAAATATATCTTGTTAGACCAATATGAAACAAAAAAACTTGTCGTTATTATTTAGTATTTTGAAAAGTTTTGTCTATGAAGTTGTAAATTTACACGTTCATTTTATATCATAAAAAACATGACGTTTTGACTAATCTTGCTAACTTGTTTTATGAATTTTACCTTCAACATTTTATAGAAATATATGTAGTTGAACCAAAATGAAGTAAAATATTGGCTATTATCTCGTAGTTTGGAAAGATTTATCTTTGAGTTTATAATAGTATTATTAGACGCGTTCATTTTATATGATAAAAAATATGAAAGTTGACTAATTTTGCAGCTTTTCTTTATCTTTGCTTTAAATATCTTTATATATGTAAAATAAAACAAATTTAGGTACTATCTCCTATTTTGAAAAATTTTACGTTTGAAGTTATGAAACTGAATATTAGACATTTTAAATAACATCAAATTTTATTAATTTACTAACTTTTGGTTCAACTATTTTTGTCAACTTTTTTTTTCAACTATTGTTTTCTACTATCTTACGAAAGAATGTTATTAGCACAAATTGAAATAAAAGTTTGGATATTATCTCATATTTTGAAAAAAAATTGCCTTTGTTGTTATAATATCATTATTGGACATATTTATTATATATAATAAAAATTCGTGGACGCGATCGCCACCCCATATTTCATAAGTCCTACGTTTCGTTACATCTTGCATAAAATAAAAGTTGAACCTTTTAGTTTTGACTGTCACCTTCTAAGTCCTTTATTAAATTCAATTAACACAATAGTGTTTAGGGTAAACTAAGCATTAGTCTAACCCATGAATCCCTCGATCCCCATATTTGCCTACGGCGCGGACAGCTTCACTGGCCGCTTTGCCGCGGCCTACAGCCGCTCTAGACTTACATTTTCCCCATATTTCCCTACGGCGCGGACAGCTACGCTGTCCAGGTTGACATGGCCTACGACCCCTATTGACTCTCTTTTGAGCCCCTCTTGACTCTCTTTTCGGCCCCTATTGACACTCTTTTTGGCCCCTCTTGACTCTTTGTTCGGTCTGCTGTCTTTATGACTTTATTTTTCCTCACTACCCCTTTTAAGTCACTTTTTCCTCGTGTCCCCTTTGCGTAAAATTGAGGTTCCTAGGTATTACACTTGTTCTCCAAGTTTAATTTTTTCAACTTTCATAGGAACCGAGATATTTAATGTATTACAATAATCGGTCTCAAGTAAATCGATCAGAAAGTTTACAAAACAAAAAACATCCTGTATATATGTTAGTTTGTAATTTTAGAAAAAAATGTTTCTAATGAAATTGAACGAGCATTTGGTGGCCTATAGAATCAAGTTTATTTAAGTGTCCTATCTTTTATAGTTCCTGAAATATATCAAAAAGTCTGTAAAATTTTAAATACATCAACGTAGCGCTCTACACCACTTGCAGGGATGGTACTACCTTCATTCGACGCATAATACAATATACTATATGCGAGCAAAATTTCAGTCTTCTAATTTTAAAATTAAATTTCTTAATAAAATAATCATTTTGAACCCCTCCCAAAATTATAATGTGGACCCTCCACTGATAACAACCTTTATTCAATTGCGAAAGCAGTTTATATGTCTCATACAACGTAAAATAATTTTTCCTGTAACTTTGCATATATGCGCTATTACGTATGCTTATATGTATATAATATGATTGTTGAATGTCGGTTGCTATGGCAAGTTGCGAAATTTTAAGTTATTTAGGGTCATATCTTTGAAACGATAAGAGTGAGACCCATCATATGTGGTACCATTTTATATAGAGTTACAGGGGCTACCAAAATGTAAAATAATATACAGACTGTTAGTAAAAAGTTTTTAAGTTTTTGAAAAATAAATTATTGCTCAAAATCGGTCAAGTATATTTAGTTACTATCAGAATTGAGACCCTTAGACATACATATGTTCTCCAACTTTCATTTTTCCCACTTTCATAGGAACCGGGATATTTAGGCTATTACACTTTTTCAAGGTCAAATTACTCCAGTGCTATGACGTGCAAGTTTTTTATATTGGCTTAAGTATTAAAGGAACTTTCGACACCAAAAAATTAAAAAAATCTTTCGAAACTTTTCGAGAAAATGGACCCTAAAGTTAGCAAAAAATAACACCCTGTATATATGTTAAATTGTGATTTTATGCACCCTATAGAATGAAGTTCATTCGAATGTCCTATCCGTTATCGTTCCTGAGACATTTCCAGTCTACACCAGTCTACAAGCCTACCAAATTTCATCCAGATCGGTCCCGTAGAGAAGGAGAAATTCTTGAACATACATCCGTACATACGTACGTACGCACCTCCACCGAAAAATCGAGCCATCTTTTAATTTTTTGAGCAAGAAATATTTTTTTTTTTAACTTTTTACATGCAAAATTGTTCCTTATGACCCCCTTATAGAATTTATTGAGTTAGCCTACCCGACTATCAAACGGACTCGAAAATATAATTTAATAATTTATTTCTTAAATATAAAATATAAATTAAATCGGGTTGGCATAACATATAAAATAATAACACTATAATATAATATAATATAATTTTTATATAACACATTCATGACAAAAATAATTAGCATGCGATAAATGTTAATAATAATTCATCAGTAAATAAAATAATGCTTAATCCAAGAAAGATTAAGCAATTGATTAGTTAATAAGTTTTATCTTGGAATAAAAGTAGTGACAAGAATAAATTCAGAATGAAATAAATTTGTTTTAGATTTTCAAATAAATATTAATATAATTTGAACAAGTGATAGCTTTATAAGTGCTTTAGTTACACTTGTTGGCTAGACGATAGGAGTTTTTTAATTTTCGTTTACCGTATATAATTAAATAAATACTGGTAATACTGGAGTAACTTAATTTTAGCTGGAATTTTAGATCAGAAATGACCAGCGAACGAAAATCTTTGTACACTTGTAATTTTAAATGAATGATTTATCCAAAAACTGATTTAGCATTTTTCTTATTAATTGGATCTTAAAACATCCATGTATTTATTACTTAATTGTCGCGTGCTATAATGACATAGTTATACAAATTTCAAGCTAATATTTACATATCTCTTGTTTAATTGTTATATATGAAATTTAAAACCTTTGAACAAAATAATTTGTGACAGATTCCCCTCACTGCAAATGGGAAGCCTTAGCGACTGTTGCAAATGGTGCAAACAAATATCTTGCTCATTTCAATAAAATCTTTCTATTCTCCAAAAACGACATACTCGGGCGCCAGGTCCGTTTAACGTGACACCGTACGCTGGACCGATCTTGTTGTTTCTCTGGTCCTCAGTGGCTTACTGAGGGCACAGATAACTGCTAGTCTTATGAGTTGCCAGGTGTTCTACATCTTACGGGCAGCTGAAATAAATTAATTAGTAAAACAGCATTAATGATTTTACAAAACCGTCTATTGTTTTTCATAGATAATACAAACAAATAAAGAAATATAAATACACAAGCAAATGTAAAATTAAACAATAGCGTATTACTAGAGGTAAGCAAATATTACATAAAATAAATCAATCGATTAATACGCGATGTGATATACAAAACAATGTACGTAAAAGCAGTACAATAATAAAGTAAAACAGTATCAATGCGGTAAGCATGTAACAGCGGGGTATCATACAACAGGGGAGTCGGGGGTCTACTTCACAATAATAAATAGGAAAGTGATAATGACAGGCATACTAGGAAACCATTATAACTCACTTAACACCCTGGCCATAAAAGGTACTAAACTTATCGAGTGACTGTAACTGAGTGGTCGATCCGGATCAGTGGCATACACTCTAGTGGTGTAGGGGATAGGTAGGGTAGAAAGAAAAACAAAGCTAAATTAAACAGATGCAATAAAACAGAATAGCGATATATGAATACGCTTACCAAACGCTTACCTCACTCATCCAGCGGTGGTCGCTAGACGTCAGTGCTACTTACATCTCGGCTTGGGTGGTTACCAGCTTGCTGGCCTGCTGCTGCTGGATCTTCGAGTCCATGAAATGAACTAAAATATTCTATACAACACAGCGGTATATATAGGCGTGAGTCTCCACAGAATCTCTTTATCTGTGATACGGTCTTGATGGATCCATTCACTCGATAAATTTTTACGTGGTATGGTCTACGCTTATTTCAGTGCAGCACAGCAGTTTTTCATGAGCGACGAGCCAAGCCGTATAATACTCAAGTCCTCCTACTCTTACCTGTCAATGATATATGCGTTCCTATAACATAACAGTAAGTCAACACAAGCAATTCCTAAATATATCTCTTTTTGATCATTACTCTGTTTCTAGTTACTGCGTGAACGCAAGCGTTTTCATACAATGTAATTATATTTACATTTTATCTTATAAACTGGTTTCTGACCAATGCCGCATTGTTACAGTTTATTTATTTAAAGTAATTAATTAATTTAGATTAACATGCTACGTTATAAAGTGTGTCCGTTTATATTATCTATGTATAATTGTTTTAAAAACATGCGTACTAATTTATTTTGCTTTTCTCTAACAGGATACTTTTTATTAAAAGGTCTTAGAGGATTCATTTTTATTTATGACATTTTGATAAATCTAAATGTACTGAATGCTATAAATATAAATAATAACAATACATGAAGTCAGAAACAATTTCATGAAAAACATTTCAATGAAAATACCTAAATTGTCATATACATTTTGAGATTATCAAGGAGAATATGCACTTTAATACTTATCCTGCAGCACTGGCGCACCAAGTTATATGTTTCAGGGTGTGGGAGGGGGATGTTTGCATCGTTTTTTTGTTAACTTGCTAGCATTGGTAAAATATTGCGGGTCTAACCCCAACCCCTTAGGTGTGACCTGCAGATAACCCTAATGATCTAAAGGCAATAAATATTATTATATTCACTGTTTGGAAATATCTGGGAATATGAGAACCGTGGTTCTCATCCTCTAGATATCCCCTCTTAGTTAATGAATTAAGTTATATCATTCAATCTGAAATTGAACTTAAATACATTACATGTAAATGCTTTCGTGCAATTATCTTGGAGTATAATCACCGTAGTGCTTATCCTCCAGATAACTCCACCGGTTTGAAAGCCAAATATAAAATTTATTAAATATTGTTTAAAGATATCTGAGAGTATAGGAGGCATGGTTCCCATCCTTTTGATACCTCCTTTGAGTTTTAGCAATATGTAATACCAACAACAATGAACTTTAATTCTGTAAAAATGTTTTGGAGTCTACATATTTGAAAAACATGTCCCCAGGCTTACCCTGTGTACTCGTAAATAATTTAAACTTACATTTGAGCTGCATACATTATGTACACTATACACTCTAAGTTAATTTAAAGTTTCACCGTCAGTGAAAATTTTTTATAAAAAAACCTTTAAAACCAAATGATAAATTTACAGTGATTCTGTCTTTTGTTTTCCATATATATACGATAAATTTACAGAATTAAAAATTTTCTTTAATTCATCTGTAAACTAATGTTATGAAAAGCTAATCTAAATATTATTTGTTTTGCAATTATACTAGGTTCAATGTACAACGTATTAATAATGTCGCCGTTTCTCCCATATTTAAACGCATAACAATCAATATAAAATACATCGAGTAATAAATTATATAGCTTTATGACGAAGCATACTAATGAACAGCTATAGGTATGTATAGCTTATCGGATTTTCCGTACATGCACATGTAATTTTAAATATTTATAAAGATCTGCTAACGATAAATATATACAGTGGAACCTTAGTTCACGACCAACTAATTCGATTTACGGCCAGCTTAGGCGACCAAATTTTGACTCGACTGACGTTGAAGTGACCAATACTCATTAGCCATAGCGATTTTCTACATTTAGGTTTTCGTTTTCAGTATATTCTTTTTGATCTGTAACACGCTTTTAGAATTTATTACAAATATTAAATACACTTCCTTGTTTTTAAAAATCATAATTTAATACCGATTTCGACTTTCGGCCATTGTTAAGTATAAATGATTTTGCTATTATTTAGAGCAGTGAACTCTATTTGAACTCGTTTAGAGTTCTCTACACCACTTGCTGCAAATAATAGCAAAATTATTTATTTATACCCAACGATGGCGAAAAGTTATGTTTTGTTCAATGTTTGGTGGAATGTGGAATGTTCGCGTTATTATCGGCTAATCAAATTAAAATATGTGGAATAGGAGATGTTGAATTTCTTCGTTGAGTGAAATGAACGGAGTGTGTGGATCGAGAGAATGGATCTGGTTGTTGAAGACGAATTGGCTGTCTGGATTGGCGACGTCGACCTGTTGGTAACGTTGACTCTTTGGCGAGGTTGACTCGTTGATGAGATTGACTCGACGATCATGGCTTCTCCATTAGCTTTTTTGACGCCGGCTTTCTCTTGATTATATCGAAGACACGGATGGCTAAGATACGTCGATTTGAATTGATAGTTGATTGATTTGATTTTAGATTTATTTTTGAAAGATGATAATTAAGACAACACTGATGTTAACGCTATTTTGAACAAACCAACTCTAGGGCCGCGATAAACGCTCGCTGACCAAAGGATAGGTCTGAACATTTTATTGTGACTTGTGTTTTCGAGAAACACAAAATGCCCGCAAAAGATACGAAAACCACCAATTCAGAATTTCGTCTCTCCGCTATTTGGCAATGTGAGCCTTTTTATATCGCACTCCTGGCGTACATAAGCTCTATATGTACTATAACGGACAGTTTTAGGAGAAAACTACCGAATTAAATGAATACGAAAAAATATTAGTTTAACCTAATAGGAAAATTATATAGAAGAACTTACCCTTTGATTATGAGATACTTAGAATCAATAAAAAAAAACCTTTTGCACGGGAGAATTACGATTTAATGAATATTATCAATTTTTTGGAAGGCTCCTTCAGAAACTCTTATACGTTCCAGCTTTCTGTAACATTGTAACTCAGTGACTTTTAATGGCATCGCTAAAACTCAGACAGTTCAGTAAAAAGAATTGAGAATTATTAAAAAGTACGATACGCTGTTGTTAAACCTTACAAATAAAATAGTTGTGATATTTTGACACAATGTTTATTGTTATTGGTTAAGAATAGTCATTCACCAGTCCGTCAAGTCACAACAACATAGATTGAGAACGGACACTAACAATAAAGTACCTTTATTGTTCTACTAGTAAGTCACGAAAATAAGCGAGTGGGATTAGATATCCAAATACAGTCCTATTTATTTCAAGATTGAAAATTATTAAATGCAGCTGGTCTTTATAATGTCACAAGAGTCACAAATCTAATTTTATTAAAATTTAGAGAAAATAATAGAAATTATACGAACGGAAATTGGAAAATTGTTACTCATTTAAAAGAGGAATATAAAGGTAAGTCAGAAAAAAATACCCACGTAATTAAGAACAAGAAAAGTTAATAATTTGAAATTCGGACAGATGGCGTCGCCAAAGATTTCGTGAATTCTATTGGTCGAGATTGTTAACACCGGAAGGAAAATCTACCAACGACCGACTCTTACGGTTCTGCAATGTGATAGAAAACAGTTCTATTCGCCATTTTGGTAGATAAGTGAGCAAAATAAATCCATTTAAATTAATGACCTCAGTAATATTTAATTGAAATTTAGTACCGGATGGCCTAATCTAGGGTAAGTTCCTAAACAACAATTAATTATTTTGGAGAAAAATTAAAAGCAAGAAAAATGTGATTTCATTAGTGTTGACATGTTAGTGCAATTTCTGATAAACTTTTTCAGCCTCCTAAATACCACCTAATGTACAGATAACAACCTAATGAGAACTTTTGAGGTTTCGATGTGAGATGCATCAGTCTTAAGAACTTCCGAATAAATTGAAGATTCACTAGCACCAGCCTGGAATGGGTCTAGCCAGTTACTGAAAAGGAAAAAAGAACATCTCGTGGAGAACTAAATATAGGAGTACATCATTATTCGAGCTGTTTGGATTGAGTCCAGCGTACAACATGTTAGCGGCATGGAGCGTCTCCTGAACACCAATATAGAATCTGACGTAGAACCCTTACTTCAGAACTTGGCTCCGATAGGATCGGACTGGTGATTTTTGAAACTTTCTAAATTTGTATTAATATTCTAATGCCGGATTTAGCTACCTTCAGTAGTTCATATTCTTTTACTTGCTGATTATTTAATCTTAAAAAAGGTTTCGAGACCCATCCATGCTGGATTTGGTATTGCCTCACAGGTCTCTTTCACTTTAGACTTTTTGTTACGTATTATATGTAATGAACTGTAGGATCATATCTCTAAATAGTTAACATTGACTTTGGCTGAAAAGCACTAAGATAAGAAAAACGAAAAAGATATAGTGACAGTTATAGGGTATTGATCCTGTTTTTGTTTTCTAAATTTACTAAATGGGGATGGGGAGAATTTCGGCTAAGGGGTTATACGTAAAGGGATTTAGATTATATTTTTCAGGTTTGGGACTTCAAGGGATTTTAGATTTTAGTGTGATTTGTAGAGATATTTCGAGAGTTATGAATTGGAGTAAAATAGTTTTTGTGAAGATTTTGGGATTTAGAAATTTAGAGATATTATCCTTCTCCTATACAAGGTGTTAGTTTACATCGCGCGTAGGAGTGGCACTCATATCTAATCAGGAAGTTGTCGAAGCAGCAATAAGACCCACAACCCTCCGAGGCATTTTCAACGATTATCATAGTTGATCGAAACGAAGAGGAAGAAACTCCTTTCCAGCGTTGAGCCTTCAATAGAGTGAGCATAGACTAGAGGGGCAAGTTAAGGAAACGTTTTCGTACTGAAAGGTGGTGGTAACTTTACACGAACAAGAGCTCAAATATAAGTTCGTGAAACTATAAGCAAATCATAAAATTTGTCGGTTAAACAAAAAATAATCCCTTCAACTAGAATATGCGTACATTCATAATTTTATTT
The DNA here is from genome assembly GCA_009867245.2 of Adranes taylori. NCBI lineage: Eukaryota > Metazoa > Arthropoda > Insecta > Coleoptera > Staphylinidae > Adranes > Adranes taylori. Next base: position 3,600 of record WYDF02274789.1, on the reverse strand, counting down.
GGGCAGCTCATATGTGTGCATCAATATTTAAACAATTTGCAACGAATCCTTAAAACAGTTATTTGAAGTAGATGCACGTGTACGGAAGAACATAAACTAATTTCTATTTTTTGTGCAGAAAACGGACCATTTGATTATGGGCGTTATATATTACATACTGCACCAGGTAGAACAGCCATCTCTCATTATATCTATATACATTTCTGCATCTTGCGAAAATTCTTAGAAAATTCTCTGGTTGTACACCGCATACATTAATTGGTTTAATTAGATTATGCTATTTATTAATTACTGATCATTGACTAATTTCTTTAGTTAGTTTCTATTGAATTAAAATGATACCTAGTTCCGATATTCTTCCTTGGAATTAATTAGTTGATGATGAATGTACCTCTATTATTTGTTTTATTCATTTGTCACTTTTCCATTTGATGCTGTTCAGCCAATAACAAGGCATTAAACATCGAGATAGTACAGAGAGGCATGATGGCCTAAATAATTTTGTTATAGAAACTTTCTATGTAAAATCTAATGAGGTCAATGGTTATTGGTCGATTCTATGTTCTCAGAGAATTTTAGAAGAGGGATGTTCGATTCGATGCTTTCCCGGAAACCACCACCACTGCTTTCAACACAAAAGGAGTGATCGCCAATAGAAATTTTTACATATAAAAGGCCTGTCCAATCCCTTATTTAGGATGCTCAATTGTAAATTGGTATCTTCACTAGTGGGCGGGTATTCGCGCATCCTGAAGTCTTAATTTATAATGAAACCTATCTTTTGTGCTGTGAGCATATTCGCGGTCTTGGGAGTAGTTTGCTCGAAGTAGCGTTACCGTCGTTAGTAAAATAAAATCAAAGGTACTGATCCACAATCTATTATAAAAAAATAATCTGAGGTTCTTAATAACAAGTTAAGTATTACTCGACCATATTCACTTCGACAGACTCTTTGGATCTGTCTTAATTTTCATTTATTTTGTTTTTTTCTCTAACTTTACAACTCTCCCCTCTCCCATGAACCATATCTACAATGCGGAAGAGAGGAGGCCAACATACAAAAGAAGTTGGAAGAGAAGCACCAGTCACGCAAACTTAATGAAGATGCTAACAAATCAACCCCGAAGAGACCCACTACATTATGTCGCTTACGGACTCCGTGCATCTTAGTAGATGTGCCTGCACCCAGTACACCACCAAAACGGGAGGAAGATCCAACCTTGGCATCCGGATCACAAATTCCAATAACAGCTCCAGGCGACGTACCATTACCGCCGACTCATGCAAAGAATGGCTCTACCCTGTATCATCATTATTTCTTACGTGATTATTTCCTCTTACGTGATTATTTCTGCGACAGCGATTAGTCACATATATTCCATTTTTATCAACACCAACAGCAAATCTTCGTCACGATAATCTTATCCGACCAGTATCAACTACTCCGCTACTCCTTTATCTTCTTACTATTTTATATGGAATATGAAATGGAGTTATCCTAACAAATTTTTGAATTATAAATAACTTCAATCACATTGTCAGTCAATTAAAAAAGCACTCAACATTGTCAGTTAATTACGTTTCTTGTCTTCAGGGTTATATCTTACGTGTTTCAGTTTGCATTTCAAGCATTTCAGTTTGCGATTGTTTCGCCAAAGTCGCATCTGGCGTTGTCGAGGCTTAAAAAAAGGCTAAAAACTTATTGTGTGATGCGTTTAGCATAAGATTTTGTAACTCTCCCTTCTATGCTAGTGCTTGTCGTGTCTGGTACTGTGACTAACGTCGTGTGTATACAGATCTTTGATGGTGATCGTACACTGTGTGATTGAGTGGATGCTGATGGTGGTCGTACTTTAGGTGTATTTTTGTCTAGTCACCACAACAGCATGTAATTTACTTAAATTATATAAATGTTATTTGGGGTTTTTTTAATGTACATACACTAATACAATTTATAATTATACAATAACAATTAAAGGGAGTTGATGAATTTTAGTAAATAATAAAACATATACTCATTAAGGTCTATTTGAATTAAATAAACGTTATTTCTGATACAACATAGTTTTCCTCCCAGTCGGAAATATATAAAATAGCAAACAAGCAACATTTAATTATGACTCGTAATTAAAGAGAATTCAGTAATGAATTGGCTGATTGACAACATATCAAAATATAATACGGTTGTGATTAATTAATCATGCGTACAGGTTTATATGCACTAAACTTTATTTTCTATAGTGAGGTAAATATAAAAACTAGAAATCAGCATCCAATTAAAGTTAATTGTTTGTTACCTTGATTTGAAATGAAAAATTAGTAACATTGAAATAAAATTATTTTCTAAGAATAAAGTAAAAGAAGTTAAGGTGTTCAATTACATAAACAAGATTTAAAATAAAATATTTCAGTACTTACATTTGTATTTGAGACATAATTTTTATAATAAGAAAAAAAATAACCAATACTCCAGTCGACTGAATTTTGCCTTTTATATTTTCGGTCTATCTCTAAGAGAAGTTTCTAAGCTCCAAGAGAAGTTTGTTTCATCTCACTTCTGCGTGTTAAAAAACCTAACACAAAATTTATTTTTCTATGAACTACTAGAGTACAAAACTTATTTGCATAAAATAGACTACTTTCTTTTCCCCTTTGTTACCAATTTATTTTCGTTGCGGCAATTTTTTTCCCTCGACCAGAGAAGATAACATCTACGTTCATGATTCTTACGCGAGTTAAATACGGCACGCGTGCGTCTTTTCTTTCAGCTAGCACATTGTGATTTCCTTACATCATCTATTCTTACATTACATTACTCATTCTTACTATTATCGATTAACAATACATGTTTGAAATTGTTTGTTCTTTGAAATCCTCACCCTTCTTTATTTAGTGGCCTGAAAGTTTGACCGTCAATTGGGAGGCTCAGGTTCGATTCTCGTGTGGGGAATTTTTTAAAAAACAAATGATTATATTAATTTCAATCATTATACTAATTATATCGAATGGCCCATACACTCATGAAATATCTCACTTATTTATGATGTTTGTCTACTAAGGCGTGAAAACAAAAATTAATAGAAAAATAAAAACCAAACTAAACTAGTGGTGGCACCTGCCTGATGACACGAAAACAATGTGTTGACGTCATGTTGGTAACCACATATTTGTTTATAAGTTACATATTGTAGATTAATAAATACATGTGTATAACACATATAGAAATTGTTTGTTCCTTGAAATCCTCACCCCGCTTAGTTTAGAACACCTGACCGGCAATCGGAAGGGTTCGATTCCAGAGTGGGGTAATTTATTCAAAGACACAAATGATTATATTAAATTTAATCTCCATCGTGAAAAGTACGGTAAAATGTAGCTAATATTGTAATGGTATGAGCTAATATTGTAATGGCGTTTATATCTGAAAACTCGTTTTTCATATCATGATATGTAATACATCCGTTTCTCGTTAAATTGAAAATAGAATTTTTTTATTTCCTAAAACCGTCTCGGGACCAACTGCAAAGTGCCATCTGGTTGCTTCGTTTACGACCATTGTCCAGGAACTGATTACGTTCGTGATCCGAGGTTCTACTATAT
>WYDF02274778.1:0-17699 GCA_009867245.2 Adranes taylori | reverse complement strand
TAGCCAAATCGGTTCAGCCATTCTCGAGTTTTGTGCTTAGCAACACATTTAGCCATTCATTTTTATTTATATAGATGTATTCTGCATGTTTGTCTAGTTTTGTTTTATCACCTATTATCACTCCCAAATATTTTATTTCATTCTCTCTATCTAGCTTATTGTTATCTATTTTTATCTCTATTTGATTTTTGTATAGTTTAATATTACACATGTATTTATCTACCTTATTTAATAATATTTCAGCCATCATGTTAATTTCTTCTATTGTATCCGCTTCAATGTATAAAAGCGTATCGTCTGGGAACATAGGAATTTTACCCTACATAAAAAATGTTTTGTAAATGCATCTGTAAAAAAACTTTTCCGGGATTTCAAAAACAAAACAGAAATTATTAAAGAAAGTAAAGAATTGCCGCTATCTGCTTAAACTGTAAAAGATAAAACTGTTAAATCGCTTTAAATCTTACCTACCAACAAAGTCGAAGATGTCAAATTGGCTCATTCTTTATCAATTACTGTAGATATGTCTTGCGACTTAAAGGACACAGCTGAACTTGCTCATTTAATCCGCATCAGTTCTGGGTATCCGCATCAGTTTTGGGGGTCCTAAAGAATAAGTTTCGGGACCAAACACGCAGAAAGAACATTGCACAAGCTGTCACAGAATGCTTGGAAGAAATCAGATTCCATTAAATAAAATTGTATCAATTGCTGCTGCTGGGACAAACACTGGTACAGATGTTAAAAAGGATTTGTTTCAATTTCAAAAGAAAAAATTAATCACGCGTTACTAATGTTTCATTGTATTGTCCACCAAGAAGCGCTTTGTGCACAGACATTTCCTGAATAAATTGCAATAGTATGGTGTTGGTAATGAAAATTACTAAGTACATTGTGGCAAAAGCGCTCCACCACCATCAATTTAAAGAGTTTTTTAGTCAAATAGGTACCGAATATCAGAAGCTTCTCCTTCACAACATTGAGCGTTGGCTTTCAAACGGTGAAGTTTTCAAGCATTTTGCTTCTGGCCTGAACGAAATTAAAATATTGTTCGAAAACAAGAACGTTCAATATGCAGAATTGACAGAGGCTCACTGACTGCAAAAATTATATTTCAGGGTAGATATCACATAACAACTAAATTTTCTCAATCGTAAATTACAAAGTAAAGGATACACTACGATTTCGATGTTCGAAGAAATTGTTCCTTTTGTAAATGAATTATTATTTTTACTAAAGATTTAGAAAAGGATCCTTGATTCATTTCGAGGTATTGCATAAATATCGCCAAAATAGCAATACCATCATTAGCACTGACTATTTAGGGACAACAATAATTAATATGATGGAATCTTTTATGCGAAGATTCCAAGATTTTGAAATAGTAAAGAAACCCTCGCATTTATTCTAAATTCGGTCATTATAAGAGCTGACAAATTCTCCATTTAATATTGAAATGAGGAATTTTGACATATAATTGGTGAACTTAAAGAATAAAGCGTTATGGAGCTCTAAATTTGTAGGTCTTGTCACTGAAATTGAATATTTGAACAGAGAAAAATGCAATTACATTTCACAACACCAGTGGAGTGCTCTAAAAGATCAACAGAGAGTAGATATTATTATTTTTAATACTTGGAATCGGTTTTCTAATTCATATGACGAGTTGAAAAAATTGGTATTTTCTATTCTCACAATATTTGGGTCTACCAATATAGTGAACAGTTATGTTCCAACATGAAACATATAAAGAGCATTTTGAGAACTCCAATAACTGATGAGAATTTAGAGTCGCTCGTAAAATTAAAAAACACAAGTTACACACCAAACTTTCAGAAATTGTCCCATGAAATGCAAGGTCAATGTTCACATTAGTTTTAAAAGATGCATGTAAATTATATCTGTAAATATCTGTAGCATGTAAAATATATATGTAAATTATATATAATTCATAATACAGCAGTTGTATGTACAAATGATATACAGTAGAACCTTGATATTACGGACTTCGGATATAATATCCGGTCAACCGTTCACCGGTCAAACGTAAAATTGTTAAAAACATGCTCCTAATATTATATGTACGTTTCAATACAAGAATCACTGGTTGTATTTGATTTTGTTTGTGTTTTATAATTGTTTAATTTTATGCCTATGTTCGACAATGGTGTGTTTATTTATTTCCATTATACAAACTCGATAGCAGAAAATTTTACATTGAATTAAAATTTCCATACTTAGCTTATCATTGTTTCAAATCATATTATTTTCGGGCGGACGTATTTTCAATCCATTTATGGAAATTTCACAGGCCTTGTATTGTATCATTTATTTTCTTAATAGAAGAAACATACGCTAACACAGACACTCCCTCGCCCGCATCGGACAGATATGCGGGCGATACTATGCAGAAGATACTCCTCTACATTTGTAACTTTAACAACAAAAAACGAAAAGTTTTAAATATGTACGTTACTTTTATTCAATAAAACTTCTTTACTTAAAAAATACATAGTAATATTGAATTACTTAATTTAAATAAATCATTTTAAAAATATTTTTTGGTTCCCCAAAGAATTCAAAACGGTTTTGCTACTCACATTTGGCTCTTTTTGTCCAAGAGTTTGCTGATTGCTATTCTAGTGAATTGAATTAATTAATTAAATTTTTTTACTTACTTTTTACTTTGATGTGTCTGTTGACTTCCATGTAATTTATATTATGTTTTTCCTTAATTTTAGCAATTTCTCCCTATATTGCTTCTATTTTTTTCTTATATTTGTGTGATTTCCTCTTGTGTTCGTTTTCTTACTGCTTCTTCGATTCTGCATCCTTCACATAAACAATAAATTGCCATTACACCACTAATCACTCTTATAATACTAGATTTCAGATTAGCATATTTACTATGAAACCATAATTTACAACTTCTTTCACAACATATACCTTCACTAGTTTCATTTATTATTTTATTATATACTTGACATATTTCCTCTTTTTTAACCGCCACTATTTCTCGATTATCACGCCTGCATTTGTTCCGTATTGAGCCAGTCTCATCAACGCGAATGGGTAAACGCCGCAGTAATCGCCCATTTGGTGTCGTACCATCAAGCAATCGACTACGAAATTCACGTTGAACCAAAATTGCCGAACGATTATTTGTCAAAAAAATTGACACAATCATTCCGCAATCTTCAGGAGTCTAGCAATCTATGATTTGTCTACGGAATTTTGTTTCTGTTTTCTTATGCGCAATCTTGTACGTAAATCTGAAACATTACTTTAAAAGTGCAGTTTATTACTGTACCATTAATAATACATATTAATAATACAGTTGCACAACCAGGAAATCTGAAAATAACTCAAAACTGAATCACTGTTACATACGTTTTCATCATTCCTCAATGATTTATTGAACCATGAATCATTGTTCTATACCCAATTACAAATCCTGATTACGCTTGTGTTATTAAATATCTATAAAAGGTAAAGGATTTATACAAAAAAAAAACAGTTCAATATTAATTAAGGTGAATTTCAAGAGCATTCTATTTATTTTCAGACTGACCAGATTTTATCAACTTCGTCAAGCGGTTATTCAGTGACATCAACACAGTCTTCCACATCAGCTCTAACATCCGATACATTACCTTCTTCCGAAAGTTTTTTCTCAGTGAGCAGTATCAATTCATCCATCTCGTCAAGCGCTTCTTATTCGTCACGTTCTTCCAGCAATATAGATACGGCGTCTTTAGGCAACGGCGCAATCAAAACAATCAAACATTATAATAATAACAATTATACTAAGAGCAAAGTGAAGAAAACGGATAACAGCGCCCAACTTCCTTCTCGAACCGTCCAGAATACCAACGATAATTGTAAATCATGTTGCGGCAACGGGCATTGTTCAGGTGGTGCTTATCCGAGACAGGGCAAGAATTTATTTGGCATACACCAGACCCAACATCCTAAAAAGGTATTAAAAATTAAACAAATTATTAAATCCACTGTCAAGACCATAATAGTGCATCTTAAGAACATTAGGCGTTAGTTTACTATAATGGAAAAACTACTATGGAAAAACAAATTCTTAGAATCTCTTAGTAATAAACTGATGATTCTAGATGTATGCATAAAAAGAATTATGAGGCATGGAGCGGAAGTTTGAATAAACATCAATTTTTCATAATTTTCTTCGCTCAGTAATGATAAACGACTTGAAAGTTTTCTGTATATGGATCGAAAGATGAAACTCTGAAATTTATTATATACTTTTAGATATTTTTGTAGTTATTATTTTATCGTACATAACAGTCAAATTTAGGAAAAATGTTACTGTTCTCTAACACAACTTGACTTTTTTCTGCTAGAGTCGTTATAAAGTAACATAAACAACAATAAACTCTGATTTATATAGCATATAAACCTCCCCTTTCCACTGTGTATGAAAGTTGTGGTCCATTTTCATTATTTAATAAGGCTCATAGCAATATACTCAGAGTAAGACATATTTTGAGTAATATAAAAAAAAGTAATATTTTGTTTTCTTGTTTTGTTTCTAGAGAGATATACAAGAGTACCACAATAAAAGTCAGCTAAGAAATAGTTTATCAGATAAAAGAACGAGCCTTTTTCTTCATAACGTTGACCGCCTTTCTCCAATAAAAGAATTGACGCCGTTAAGCGGTTGTAGTCCAGTTCATGCACCACTCATTCCAAAATCTTCAACTAGAATTAGGTATGAATTTGTTCCTTATTTAAAGTATATCAACTTCCTAATCGGAAGTTAGTGACTTTTATTTGAACATCAACTTGCTACATACAATTTCACTATTACTATTTAGGATTTGGGTAACTTTAGCCATTAGAAAAATAGAATTAAATGAAGAATATAAGTAGTTCTAACATCAGTAAATTATCTCTTGTAAATAAAATATGCGAATAAAGTATAATTAAAGAGTATAATCATTTTGTCGAGAATGTATTGACCATCGCTCCTTCGAGCACCAGCCGGTAACAATTTGGCACCCAACGTGACAGGCAGAAAAATTTTCCCGACAGAAAATTCGAACCTACGAGCACAACTTCTAAGATTGTCAACACCCGAAATCAATCCTCTACTGAAGAAGAGGAAAAAGATCTCCAGGAAGAGGGTCTCCAATGGCGGCCAGCACTTCAGCAAAGATCTCGGCCAAAATGACCAACCAGAAAATAGATAAACAATATCAAACTAGCGCGGAAGACATGAACAATGTATATAGAATTGCGAGAAAATTTTCCCCAGCTTCCACATTCCGGATAGCCATGAAACATCATATGCTGCAACCTTCTTCGAAGGGAATGCAAAATAATGGTATGCACGCTACGAATCACTCAACCTTCCTTGGAATATGTTCAAAGACGTGCTACAAAACCATTTCGGAGGCGAGGAAGCAATTGTCGCAGCCACCCTACGGTTATTTTAGAAACGGCAAACCGAATCTACGGACGTCATGTATTTCACAACCGAAAAAGTTCAGCTCTAAACGGACTGGTACTCAACAAGCCGAGAGCATCAAAGTAAGGATCGTATTAGTTCTCTGTACATATGCTACACGAACCGACCTCGAAACCAACTGTCGTAAAATCATAGAACTATTGCAAAAGGCAGCCACACTACCTAGACCTGCACTAAAATACCGTCAAATGAATTATAAAAAAAGGCATCAATACAGCAGCTGCCTACAAAAACACCCAATCAGCAACAGCTCCCACAATGCCCGTACCTCTCCAGCAAAACACTGGCACCAAGACTGCCCGGATAAGCATTGGACATGTGACAAACAACGCCAAACAGAGGACAATGGGAAACGACAATGCGACCACCGAACGGGCAGACTGGATGTCCCACTAAAAACAAACAACAACCATTCACCAAACCTCCGCAACAATATATCGACGCCACAGAAATAAGAGGAAATCTCCATATTCTGCTATACCACCAGCACCAATTGACCACAAATTTACATTAAAATCAATGACCGACTTCGTTCATGCCCACTGGACGCAATATTGTGCCATTCAATAATACTACAATCATCAAATAGGCAGTAGAAGAACATTCACTGCAGAATGGAGGGAAAACCAACATAAAATTCCAACTTAACAAAACAAATCAAACTACGAAATGCACCGTAATTCCAAACCTCCGAAACGATATCATTCTCGGTGTTCCATGGCTCAATAACCAAGGCGTAACATTTGACTTCCGAAGACGATGCATCCACTTTAGACATAACTCACGCAAGACTACATATTGGTCATCCACACCAGTCTTAAACACTCCAATCACCGACGTAGAAATCAAATATTGATTCGAACTAACCAAACTGGAGAAACTACAGGAAAATATTTCTAATTTGGCGCATAAATTCTGCAAGGAAGGATCAAGCAATGGTGTCAACACCGAGTCTCATGTGGTCACGCTCGCATCAACCCTATGCACACCTACGGTCTGCAGGCCCTATCGCGTCTCAGACGACAAGCAACGAATTATCCTACAACAAATAGAAGACATCTTAGCGAAGGAACTATCGAAGCATGAAACTCTCCGTATTCTAGTCCAACATCTTAGCAAAGGAATTATCGAAGCATGCAACTCTCCGTACTCTAGTCCGATTACCCTAGTCAAAAATAAGGATGGATCAGCAAGTTTTTGCGTCGACTATCGTAAGTTAAACTCAATCACTGTCAGTGAACCAGCAACCCAACCAATCATAATGAAGATACTGCCCGACATAGACGAAGCCAAGGTGTTTTCATCACTAGACCTCCGGAGCGGATACTGGCAAATTCCGATGCATCCTGTTTCCAAGCAATTCACAGCCTTCACAACGCAGGATGAAACACAATACCAGTTCTGATTTATGCCGTTCGGACTACGAAACGCACCGGCGCGTTTCGAAAATACGATGACACAAGTCCTCTCAGGCCACCTACACCACTTTTGCTCAGTGCATGTTGATGACATCATAGTATATAGTAGTACTATAGAAGAACATATTTAGCAGCTACGGTATCATCCACATATGTATCATCTACGCTATATAGTAACATGCAACTGGATCCGCGACTACATTTCGAACTTTCAAAAATTACCCAATGATTCTACAGATAGACGCGAGCAGAATATCGATAGCAAACATGCTTTATCAGGAAGAAAAAGGCAATCGTCGGATTCTGTCATACTCCAGTGCAAACTGAACGTCGATATCACCTTAACAAACAAGAATGCTTAGCACTTATCTGGGCCATCAAACGATATCGAGCAAACCTGGAAGACATGACATTCACCGGTCGCACCGACAGCCCCGCGCTCACCTGACTAGATCGTTTTAAAGACATTAACGCAAAACTTACAAGATGGACAATCATGCTACAGGAATATGATTATCAGATAGAAAACTGTGCAGGATCAGAGGATCAACTACCAGATTGTGTCACGGCAGCCGGATGTTCGAAGAAACCGTAACGCGTATGACGTAACTCGTATGACGCCGCCTTCGAGCACCAGCCAGTAACAAGGTCCTCTTTCCTTTGGTTTTGCACTAGGTGAAAACCTCATAATATTTTTGCTTTAAGTTTTTAATAATTTTGATAATGGAATTTTGCTCCACTTACCCTGTTATTTGTACCACTACAAAAAACTCCCATGTGGGATCCATTCAAAGTATCAAGATTAACGCTTTCATTAACACTGGGAGCATACTCTTGTTCTGAATGAGTTTCATGATTACAGAAGTTTATAATCTCCTCCTCCTCTTTTGATAAGTCCTCCTAAACATATAGCTCATCTCTATTATCTGAGTCTTTATTCAGCAATCTATACATCTCTTCATCAGTAAGATATTTTCACGCCCTAAAATATGTACGTTTATAAAAAGAAAACGAATTTGTAATTATTTTTCTCTAAATAGCAACGACCAAAAAATTTATGGCAACTAAAAAATTTTGAGAAACGTTAATTAAAATGCACGAGAAGCACTACTGATGAAGTCAACACTGCAAGAAAACAATAAGTGTGACACGTAGAGAAAAGGAACAAAAGCACATTGTTGCCAAAATTCTAACACTATTGCATAAAGTGAGCCGTAGTGTTAATAAAGTGTTTTGGAATTTTCTAAAATTTTATTAGAAAGCAAATAATGGCTTAACTGAAGCATCATTTTAGCATTTATATATATTTATTGTACCCATCATGTTTCAAGCTGGTTGAATTTAAAATTTAAGCACAGTGACAATTTTAAGAAGCAATATTGGCCAATTTTAAGAACTCTAGATATTGAGAATATATGTAATTAGAACTAATTAATTAAGCATATTTAGTTACTTTAATATGGTAGTTAGTCATTTGATTTTGTTTCTGGTAGAACTTATGTTTTGATACCGGAATTTAGTGAGTCGTCTGGTTCCCAGAACATTTTGCTAACTTTCTGGTATTCTGGATCACCCATAACTACAATTTATTATAATAACACCTTGAGTCCCGTTGAAGCATATTTCGTCAGATAAAAAGTTTGTTTACGTTGGGTTACGTGTTTGAGATAATATTACACTTATCTGTTAGATACATTATTTGCCAACTGCCTATTATTTAAGGAGGCTTATTTATGTATTATATTCATTTATTTCGTACGATTTTAATTATTTCTTGCTCAGTTGTGCCTGGTAGACTTGTCAAAAATTAGTCATTGATGTTGGATGTGTGACTTGTAGAGTAGTAACTAGTACAATACAGTTTGGAATTAGGACGTTGCGTTTATATGGTGCAGAGGGCGCTATTGAAATCCATTTAGTGCTAGGGAATATTGACAGTTTGTGTAAAAGAGTTAATTAGTCCATTAGAATGATAATATTGGTGGTAATGGAGAACATGGTACAGATGCTGCGGGGAATTGTGAGAGCTTCTCGGTGTAGACCGAGTGTTGTGCACAACTCGCAGAAAAGTGTGGAACTATACAGGACTACAGAGTAACCGTTCCGAACAGTGTGAAGTTGTTTCGTTAGATGTTGCTTCGTACGAACGACCTATATAAACTATTAGTAATGTTAAGGTAGTTTAATTGTAGGGATATTTGTTGTTGGGAATTGGTTGTATTGTTTATTGATTTGCCTTTTGGGGGGCGAATGAACTTCGGGAGTTCTCGTACTTCCATGTCGATGTTCAAATTCTAGTTATACCATTGCTTACTGGTTTACGTAGTGTTGGGGGTCCAATGAGGATTTGGTTACCGCAATTTGATAGAAGTGGAGGGGATGTTGCTGAGCTGAAATTAAAAGGTCCTGATGTGATTTACTCTCTGATGTAAATTTGTGCTGAAGAGATGCCAATTCTTTGACTTCTCAAATTTTAAATTCTCCAAGGGCAAAATATCGTTATGTCAAAATATTACTTAAAATTGAATCGGGATGGAGTTTAAATTAGGCCACTAGGCACCATTGGCTGGTAAAAGACCAGATTGGGTAACATGGCGCTAGAGCATGTTTGTGATTTATAGGCAACCCCCCTATGGCTTAGCCCGAAGCTATCAGCTCGCGATTGATATTGTGGTGGCGGTAACTTGTTTTGGGTTGAATTCACCGTAAGGGTATATTGTTGGATTCTTGGTTAATTTTCTGGAGTAGCGTACTCACGTGGTAGTTGATGGCAAGAAGCCATCTTAGGGCCCATTATTTAAGACGTGCATCTGAGGTTTGGATGTAAGCGTTGGCGAATGCATAAGCAGCTGATGGAGGTTCCCAATTTTTGTAATTGGAAGATCAGTGAAACCGTCCTCCACCCAGGCGCCGGGACCATTGTTGAGACTTCCATGGAATTAATTGATAACGAGGGGGGAGGGAGGTGAGGTATCATTAGACGTGTATTTTTTGGTTTATTAAACATTTTAATTTAAATTAATTTGTAATTTCTTAGCCGCCAAATGACCTTTAATAGTTAATCCGTTTTAAGAATAAGTAACTGTATCATTCAGGTCACAATGAGACCTTATTGACAGAGTGAGAGCCATTGTGTTATAACTGGTAAAAGCCCATGGAAGGTTCCAAAGGTTTCTTCTTAGTTAAATGTCACCCGCACTAATTTTAATGTGCTTTTTGTATTGAATTTTTTAATACTGTGCTATTTAAATTTTGCATTATTATTATTATTGCGTAACTATTGATATGTACGTGCAGCCACTGTTGAGCCAAGTTAGCCCAACAGAATTAGAATAAAACACTAGATTGACCCATTCCTTACGTTGACGTACCGTTCATATTGAATCGTGCCTTCGTCGTGAGCCTCAATAATTCATACAGCAAAAATGAAACAGTTATTAAACTGAAATAAAATATGTACTGTTACGATTGAGAAATGCATACATGTGATCAATAAAATAATCGTTCATTCAAATAAATAAAATAATCAGCGCCTCTTAATTAACAAAATAAAATTTTTATTTATGTTCCAATATTACGCAATAATAAATCAATGACAATAATGACGTTCATACATTAACAACTGAATCCTAGCGGAAAATATAGCATGAATGAACGTACAGTAGCGGAACATTCCATCATAAACTTAAAATTAGAGTTTATTTTAATCTTAGGCCCACAGTTATATTACTTATCAATTACATTTATTTTAAATTACCTCGATACATAAACTTGTTACTAAATACATTTAATTTAATTTATTCGTGAAAATCTTACTCAAAAGAATCATCTATTTTATTCTCAAAAAAAAAATACTGACTACTAATACCGCGTTATATTGACGATTTCATACTTAAAATAAATTATTTATTTATTCTCAACATTTTACTTAGGCATGGTTTTATTTTTTATTTAATTATTATTTTAACCTAATTTGGTTATTATTTTCACTTTAATTTTACCCATGGCGACCCGCAGCCAATGCCCAAATTTACTGTCGCTTCCAGCTGAGTCTATTTTTAAACTAACGTTTTTTTCGGTAAGATAAATTTCTACCAAAACTCTTTTACCAATTTCCCTTTCTTCTGGTAAACTATATTTGTCTCATGTATTTTACTTAAGTCTAATTACCTCTATCTCGCTAATTAGTTCGGCCATCATGGATTTACCTTCAATCATAATCAAACATTATTAATTACTTTCACTTATTGGTGATCCGTTTCTCATCAATATCTATCTCCTGTTTCCGCTGGTGACGATAACACATCATACACTCAATTCACCATCATTAAGTCGTCCCCCGACTTTCTCTAAACCACGCCTTCTATCTAGCTCATTTCTTTAGTAAAATTACCGTTGGTAAAATTAATGCTAATCTTTAATTCCCATAATAACGTTCTAGTTTTACCAATCCGTAAGGCATTTTCTTACAACAACCTACCACAAGTTTAAATAATAATCACCATTCATTAAATCTATCCATCCTGAATTATTTACATACTTTACAAGTATTAAATGTACAAATTAAACCATGTAATATAATACGAAATAGGAACATGGGCAAATTCCCACGTTACAATGCTAACCGATGCGACTACCTAGTGAGTTATAAATTAATAAAACAATATAAAGTAGCTAAGTCAGTGTATATATTAGGCCGAGAGCCAGTTTATTCTGTAAATCCCATTGTACAACAAGCTCATTTAAGTTAGCGATCATCCTAGTACATTAATTAATTATTCATTTGTATTGTTGTTGGTTGCTCAATAGTAAGGTGTAATTTGTAATAAAATTTCTACTTCTTTACTTAATTTTTTATTTATTATACTACCCGTTTTGCTTTGAGCATCGTGAGGTAGAAATAAAATATGATTTTATTCTGTTTATATTTTCATTTGCGAATTTGTTTAATGTTGTATTTAACAGATAATACATAGGTACACAAATTCACAAAATTAAAACTGAAAAAAAAAATACAATGATATTTTACTTTTACCTGACGATGCTCTAATTGAAACCGGTAGTATAATAAATAAAAAATGAAATAAGGAATTATAAATGTTATTTCAAATTTCTAATTATTCATTGTTTGTTTAATTGTTTAATACAAGTATTGGGTACTTTATATTCAGTATATAAACTACTTATAGAAAGTTTAGTTATATTTCATCTGAATATAACTGAAATACAATTACAGTTTCATGAAATTGTTGTCAATCATTTAGACTACATTTCATAAATTATTGATGGTTTAATTATTCTTAGCCCATAATCACCCATAATTATTCTTAGGGTGATTGAACTTCACTATATAATTATCACTTATCAGTACAACATGAATTATATTCATTATAAATTATATATTGCAATTCATTATAAATTAAAAACTGTTTAAATTTTATTGGCCATTTGGGCCAAACAGTTGTTATTATCATAATTTTATAATAAATTAGTGGTATTGTTGCTATTATTTGTGTATTTTATTGTTGTGTGCACTCCCTCCAATTTTTGTATCCGAGATTTAAGTACAAGTTTCTGGCGCCCATTTAAACACTAGCGGACGCCTCATTCCACTGTAGCACGCGCCCCGTATATAATCCGATACAACCACACAGCGAGAAGATAATAAAATCCATTTGTTCCATATTTATTCGTTCAGTATAAATATTTTTATAGATATAATTCTTATATGAACTTAAGGATAATATAAATTTTTTCGCTATATTTCATCATTCTTTTAATTAGCAACCTTATTAAAATTGTTTTGGTTTACTGCCTAAAATAGAAATTAATAAACTATTTGGCTACGATATGACTTTTTAAGCCAATTAATACTTGATCCCAGTTAGTAAACAGCCTCAATATTTTTTCTAGAAACCTTAGTTACATAATGCCAAAATCTTCCACTTAGAGATTTTGCTAAATTTTATCATTCATTTACGTCAGAGTTGAAGAGCGTAAAAAAGCTCCAACGGCAAGTTTTTCAATAATTATTATTGTCCTGCTGCTAAGAGTAATAGTGTAACTTAAATTTTCGAGTGTAAAATCTTTGGGTGAAATATTCTCGGGTAATTCCCTATCAGTGTCTAAGATAGAGAGCTGTATAAATTAAATGTCAAATTTATTCAAATTCATTTATTAATTTTTCTCTTATAAATATTTTCCATATTATCATTTTAACTCCTCTTAAAGTTGCATATTCAAATACTAAAACTTATAAATTATTTTATTTTAAACATTTATATCTATAACATTTTTCTATATCGCAAACTTATCAAGCTTGATTAATTATCTTCATTTAAAATATATTATTTTACTTTTAGTTCATTATTATTATCATTATTCAAACTTTAGCATAATTTTAATCATAAAATTGTCCCACTAAGTTCATACTAAAGATTTCCAAACAAAGATTGAGCGTTAATCTATTTTATAAAGTGTAGAAATTGGCTTAATAACTATTTTGTTTTAACTTATATATAAATATATATATATATATATATTTCGGAATATTTTCGTCATTAAAACTGTGTTCCTTGCATCCGGCCCCAAGTATACTTTCCGATTTACCGCCTCTTTTTTTTTATCCATGTTCAACATCATCCCGCACGTGGTTTTATCCAGTGGTCCCATACTGTTTCCTCCTTTACACATATTTTTCCTATTTCTTTTCCTATCATTATTCATCAGCCAGTATCTATCTCCCCGCTCCATACTTTTACATCTGTACCCCACTATCATCTACTCATACTACTCTTTTACTTCATAGATATATCTGATAATAAAAATTTTGGAGACCCTATATCCTCTTTCAACCATTGTATTTTTTTTTATTATTAGTCGTATTCACTCTATATCATCCATTTCTTTCCTGCAGTTTTGCAATTCTACATCTTTTATCTTATTTCCTACTTCTAGAACAACATTTATATAATCTACTATCATTCTTTCGTACCATGCATTCTCTGACCATCCTGTCCTCTCATACACTATTCTTTTCTCTCCAATGCATCATTTTTATCTCATTGCTTGCACATACAAATTTTCTACTCATTTTTCCTCTTCATCCATCATAACTTTTTCTTCATACTTGACCATTTTGTTTAATCCACTTATGCAACATTTACATTCATTCAACTCTTTCCAATCCTAATATTTCTTTCATATACCCTATTGTCACTCTTTCTATCTCTTCGCTTTCCTACATCACCCATATTTCTATCCCATACATTATCATATTTCTTGCATATACATTTAATATCTTCAATCTCCTTTTCACTGATTCAACGAACAGTACCTCCCATGCACACCTCAATTTTTCTGCCGCCACTTTTCCTTTTCTAGCAATCACTTTTATATGCTTTTTTCCAGATCCAATTCATATATCATATATCCCAAATACTTCATTGCCTCTCTTGAAATGGCCATTCACACTATATTATCTGCATACTCTAGCGGCCATAACTTCTTGGCCCCCAATATAGCACCTCCTGATTGTCCCTTCTTTAGCACATTATCCACATTGACATATTTGTATTAACTCATCTTGCGCTTAAATAAACGGACACTCCGTCAAGCGGAAGTAAGATTTTCTAACGGAAATACTATATCACATTATTATTCTACTTGTTCGAAGCGTCTAAAAGCTTTTCTGAAAATTACTGAAAAAAAAATATTCTAACAAATTTTAATGCTAAAATTTTGTATTATTTTATTATTTCCTTTTCATGTTTTTAAGTAAAAAATTATAAATAGGTTTAAAAATATAATTATAATTAATAAAAATATATATTATGTGGAACTCTTCAGATGGTAGAAAATGACTACCGAAACGTAGGTTAATCGTATTATACAATGAACGAATAAACCTACATTTCAGGCTATACTTCTGAAAAATGTTTTAATTGCTATAGCAAATCTTGTACTGTAACTTTGGTAGAAGTACTAGAACTGAGTATTGTTGTTATTGTTACCATATTTTTAAAATATGCATAGCGACATATAACTGCTATCAATTCTTGTTGCTTTCAATTTTATAAACAAACAATATATTTAGGAACACGTTTTTGGACTAGTATGTCAGAGACAAGACAGCTGAATTACGTTGCTAACATTATAAATTTTACGCTTAAATTATCACATTCGTGATTGCAACGCAATGACTTGTTGCTTTGACTTTCAACTACAAAATTGAATATCGTAAATTTGATTATGAAAAATAGTGATGTGACACACGTCATGTTGTAAAGAATATACAAAATACATTTCATCTTTTAATAACATCATTCACAAATTCAATTAAAATTGAGAAATTAATTAATTTTAACTATTCGAATCATAATTGTAATTCATATGAAATGGCATATACACAGTTTACTAATTCATTGAGATCCACATTTAATAGAAATATTTTTTTAATATAGCTTTCATTGAGAACTAGTCTTGCCGGTCATTCAATTTAAAATTATCTTCTACTTTATTGTTTGTGCATTGGTAATGCCACTACATGGCCATTACCAGTCTTTGGCATCTTAGCAGATGGTAGGTAGGGGAATGTCTTCCAGGGAAAAAAATACCCAGTCTGGAAACTAGTACCTGATGAAAGACAGCAGTATTATCAGTACCAAGCTGCGACATGAAAAGGTGGACGTCAGTAATCTTGGACGTGGAAAGTGCAACTCTAACAGTTTAAATAGTTTCCACAAAGCAGTGTTGAAACAAAAAAGCTCTTACGGCACTAATCCTGTTCAAGATAATCCAAACGGATAAGATACGAACATGGCCCTTAGTCCGCGGTACATCTTTACTAGGGAAAGGTACCGCGAAAAAATCTTACAAAAATCTTGTAAACATACGAGAAAGGTACGAAAATAGCATTCGCTGTCTTATATGCATGGAAAGGTTACTAATGTAGAATAAAAAATGAATCCATTTATAGATAAAATTTTTAGGTTTGAATGAGGTCAAGTGGACAAGTGTTGGAAAATTAACAACTGAACACGATACTACATACTATTCAGGAGATGATGATCTCAACCATCGCTATAGAATCGCTACAATTATATCAACAGAACTGGAACCATCAGATTTCTATCCAATGGATGACCGCGTCATTCTCCTGAAACTTAGTAGACGCACCAGGATTTGAACGTAGTCCAAGAGTACGGGTTAACTCAACAAATGACAATCTTCACATCCCATTAATAACTGCTACTCCCCTAAAGCTGTCTACACACTTCCTATCCTCTCGTTTATACATCGGGATGATTTCCCTTGCTTCCATTCTTCAGATAATCTTTCTTTTCCACAACATACTTCATTTATATCTTTGGATAAAGCTTTTAACCGACACTTTTTTAAACATCCCAATATTTCAAATAATAACCTGTCAGGCCATGGTGCACTTGTTTTCATGCTCGATATTTCTTTCGTCACTTATTCCACCTTTATATTCTCCGAATTCCCTTCCTCAACTTAATTCACATATCCACTATTATCCATTTAAATGTTGTCTCGTTCATTCCATCATTCGTTTCTCTCTTAGATTTTTGCTCTCATTCTCTTAGCTGTATCAAACATTTCTCTCTTCCTATCTCCATGTCACCCCTTTACCTCACATCTCACATAGCTGTATCAATCATTATTGCAATAAATGTCATTTGTAACTGGAAGTGCAGCTTTTCCGGAAGTTAATCATAAATGTTTGTGAATAATTATAATTCAGTCTAGGCGATAATTACGTAACTTACGCAGCCATTTAATTTAAATATTTTATAATTCGAAAAACCCTGATGATTAACATATAATTTGCTAACAAAGAATTATATTTATATTGCATTAACTATTAGAATACGGAATTATTTAATATCATAAGAAGGAACCTCATTTGTTATATTTCCGGTTTTATTACACCTATTGAAAGTTTAATTAAATTTAGAAAACAATTAAACATTTAAAGTTAAATTGTAACTTACAATATATATAAACAATTTGGTTCCATTCAATTTCATATATATATATATATATATATAATTGTAAATTATATTTGTATGTATTAAAGAAGAAATAATATTATATGTTTCGATGCGGCTAGTTATGGCATGTTCCACTTAAAATGTATATTGTTTCCACTAAGCTATGTTGATTTGTATACTAATACAAGTTATTTTATAGGCAACTAACTTTCTACACAGTTATATGTCATTTGTAGTTATATATAAATGTACGTGTTGATATATGAACATACAGTACTGTGCAAAATAATCGTACACCATAAATTATGCGTGTAAACTATTGGAAATATTTTCTGAAACACATTAGGGATTAAAAGAAACTATTAGATTGTGAATTATGAATAATCGCTATACGTTTGTCAATGCATGATAGAATTACAAATTTTGTATTGAAATGACGACTCTCCATTCTAAACGAAAGAATCATGGCAACTTGGATATTCAGAAATAAAATGATATTTTAATTATTTTATGTTAAACTCGTTTTTTATTCGAAAATATTAGATTTAGGTATACACATATGTAACATTAAAATAAAAGTATTTTTATCTTCTACCTAATGTTATAAAAACCTATAGGTGTGCTATTTAAACTAACAGAGAAAGTTGCATTTGAAAAATTGAAAATTAACATTTTCTATCTAGTACTATATATGTACAAATTTCGAAACATTTTCCAACAGTAAAATATTTATAATAATTGCAGTCTCTCAAAAAATTTACTTATGGT
>WYDF02274767.1:0-17701 GCA_009867245.2 Adranes taylori | reverse complement strand
ACAGATACATCGGTACCCAGTATTCTCTGGCCTTTTCTATTAGCTGTCTGGCATTGAGAATTTGTTCACGTGCACCGCGTCCTTTAACAAACCCTGCCCGAAATAATAGCAAACGTATATATGTGCTTCAATTTATCTTTCCAATGACCCCTAAACTGATCTAGCCCAAGCAGCGACCTCTTCTTCAATAAAATATCTTTCCTTTCTTTTCACACTGTGTTAATCCACAATTTCATACCAGTCTCGTCCATCTAACCCTTGTGATGTACGAGTGGGATTTGAAGCCTAAGTAAGAAAACGCACGATTTTAGTTTTTTATCATTTATTTTTCAACATAGTCTCCTTTTAAGGCAACACACTTTACAAGACGGCTTTCCAACTTCTTCATCCCTTCCGAGAAGTTTCAGTCATCACTTCATCGCTTGTTGTGAACTGCGTCCTCCGATCCATTTTTGGGAACAGGAAGAAGTCGCAAGGGGGCTAAATCTGGTGAATACGATGGGTCGTCGATCAATTCGTAGCCTAATTTGTTCAATTTTGGCTGCACGATGGCCGCTCTGTGAGCGGGTAGGCTGTCATGATGGAAGAGAACTTTTTTGCGGGTCTAATCATCAGGGCGCATTTCCTTCAATTCGGCATCGAAACGGCCCAATGATGATGCGTAGTAATCGCCAGTTATAGTTTTACCCTTTGTCAAATAATCAATAAGAATAATGCCTTTCGTCACTGCTCTGACTGTTCCTTCGCCTCTGGCGTGTAGTAATGGACTCACGTATTGATGAAAAAAATTCTTCCGATCATGTTTTATATTCGCCAAAAGCTTTTCCGAATCCGTCACACGTGCGCGTTTTTACTCGATAGTGAGTAAACGCGGCATCCATCGCGCGGATAGCTTTTTAATATTCAAATATTCATGAATGATGGCATGTACACGCCCAATTGATATGTTTGAAGCCTCTGCTAGCTCATGGATCTTGATTCGACAGTTTACCATAGTAATATCATGGATTTTGTTGACGATTTCTGGTGTAGTGACGATATTTGAAAGCCCCGTGTGGTCATCGTCAAGAACACACATTTTCTTCTTCGGAACGATACCAAAAAGGGGTGTCGATATCCTAGCTCATGGAGTGTATCATCGGGCCCGCTAGATGGTCAATCTGATTTACTGTTTCCAGATTTTCCTGTTCAACGTCACTTTCCTTGATTTTAAGACTTTCTTCTTCTTGACACTTCATAAATCAGGAACACCAACCTACTCCATCAGAGCTACAGTATAGCTAGCTTATGAATTATTTTTGTATTAATTCCAATTCTATTGTTACGGTGTCCTTGAATGCATTTCAATACGTCATCTTCTAGTTTAGGCCATTTTTTTCATTCAGTCCTATTTGCACATTTGGTCTTCGTCGATAGTACAAAGCACTTTCAATTCAAGTTTACTGCCATCGCAGACGACAATGGCGCATCGTAGACTATATAATATACATGACTTGTAATGGCGGGGCGGGAGTGAGATTGAGCTAACATGCTTATGAACCCGCGCTACTCATGTTCTTCTCATTGGTGTGCTATTGCTGTCAGTTGAATCCAATGGTGCAAGATGGCGATAGGTTTCTCGTGGCATCGAATATAGCACCACTATTTATCAGTTTCGAGTATAAAATGCATCTAAATTTTGGAGGCAATTTCTCGAAGAAAAAGTGCATCCTATAGACCTTAAAATACGGTATGATTATTTTGAAAGTAGTGAAATTTGGTCGCTTAAAAATAAATTATGGAAATTACTGCTTAAAATTATTATTCTCTAATTCGACTATTTCTCATAGTGTCAACTCAACGAACTAAAATCAACGCAAGTACCTACGCCTGCCACACTGCGGACTGCTCTCCTAGATCCGGCGGTGAATACACTCATTCATCTCCTTCGGACGGAATTGCAGAGCACGAAATCAAAATTGGAAGAGACGCAAAATGATTTGGCCGCATGGAAATTTACGCCCGATTCAAATACCGGTAAACGTTTAATGGCCAAATGCCGATTACTGCATCAAGAGAACGAGGAATTGGGCAAGATGACATCCACTGGACGGATAGCGTTACTCGAAGGCGATCTCGCGCTGCAAAAGAATTTCTCTGAGGAGGTACGTCAATCCCAATTGGAATTAGACTCATTTCTCGCCGATTTGGATGAGGACGTTGAGGGCATGCAAAGTACTATACTGTTTCTACAACAGGAACTGTGTAGGTGTAAAGAGGAAGTTGATTCAAAGACTCTCCTTCACGATAATAATAAAAACACTGTAATAAGTAATTCTAGTGGTTCAAATAAAGACCTGTCAAATATTAATGGTAATGGACAAACAACTGCTAAAATGCAAACTACTACTGTTATTGGGGCTTGTGAAGGAAATAGTGACTTAAAAACATTGACCCCAGACGGCGTGAGTGCTCCAAAAAGGGCGCGTAGGTCTAGTGTACTGAGTATAGATTGTAACGAGGATCTAGATGCACTCGTTATTAATACTAATGGTTCAGATTCTGTTATGTCAGACACTGATTATACTTAAAAAACGAAAGTGGAAGTTTCATAAATTATATTCTTTTTTATTGGTTGTTATAAATCGCATTTAACGGATTAAATATTAAACATTTATTTAAATATTACAGAATGTATATATCAATGAGTATAAAAATTACTTAATCGATATATTTTGAAGTGTTTTATGTATATTTTGTTTAATTAAATCAGATTATCAGCGATCATCCTGAATTTAAAACATCACAAATAGAATAATTGCCTGATGATAATATGAGCTGATAGATGCCTTAAAATTCAGAACACAAAAAAAGTTTCTATTTTCCAGTTCAAATAAAAACCTTGAAAAACAATGGCTGAACAAGGTTTTCTTCCTGAAGCACAACCAAAAACAAGTCTCATTATTAATTGCTCTAAAATGTCTTAATCACACGTAATGCCTCTTTAAACACGTTTGAAGATTAAGAAACCTTCATCTTTTGAGATTAAGGAGTAAACGGCATAGATTTTGAAGTTAAAACTGTTTGTTAATTAGATAAGATAATCATTTCGAAAACATTGACTGCACGAAACACCCAATTAGCGTAAAAAGAGCCAGACAGAGTAGATGGATCATTTCTGGCATAGGTTGAAGCCATGATCAGTACCCTTTGCTTCAGTAGCTTCATTGTCTAACGACGCTGTTTACTGCACCACGCTTGCTTGTTTAAACTAATGTAAATATCCTCTATATAATGTATACATGCACTATTACAGAGTTCCACGAACGTAGATGGTAGTTAGAAGAAATAACATGTTAAGTGACATAAACCGTTATAGGTGTTAACCTATCTCCACAATCGAGATGTAAAGAACTTTAACAATCTCTTTTTATTAACCCATTAATTCATCTCTAGTATAAGCTTATACACGAAAAATGTACGAAATGAATAATGTTTGTATTTTATTCCCCATTATTCAATTCTTACATTTATCGTGTATACCCTAATACTAGAGATGAATTAAGGGGTTAATAACATCTACATAATTATAATGGTTCATCTCATTTCTCATGTGTCTAACTACCATGACGTGCATAAAACTATCTAATAGTGCATGTGTACATTATATAGAGGATTATCTAATTGGTTTAAAGCCAGCGCGGTGCAAGCAGAGTCGTTAGACAATGATGCTACTGAGGAAGAGGGTACTGATTACGGCTACCATCTTTGTCAGAAGTGGTCCATCTATCCTAGTTGAATTTTTTAGCCTAATTGAGTGTTTCATGCAGTCAATATGTAGTTTTCAAAATGATTAACTACCTACTAAATAGTTATTCACGTCTTAACCCCCTCGGTCACGCATTTCTTTCCAGTAAGAGAAAAATCTAATTTTTGGCACAATAACAGAATGATTTTTACATATGGTTGGTAATATTCACATTTTTTTATATATGGTTTTTGAGTTATATATATATAGCATGTATTCAATTGAATACATTGTGACTTCTAGGAATATGAGTTATGTATACAATTGAACACAATATGACTGAACGGTGTCGTAGGTAAATAAGTTAATTAAATTCAATTTTTACTGTATTTATTTTATTTTTGATGGTAAGTTAAAAAACAGTTTTTTTCTTTATTTAAACACAAGTGTACATTGCATTTAATACATAACACCCTGGATTGTCCCTTACACCCTAGCTTTTAGCATCTAGAAGCAATTTTTTGCATGGAAAATGGCCAATTTCGTCAAAATGATCTTCTGAAATCGTCCTTACTTCGGCACACTGTCTTGAAGTTGACGGAGTGGGTGTGGCAGGACTTCCTGGGTTTGAGGATGTAGCAGATGATAGGCGCCCCTTTTTCTTCCTCTGCTATTTATTAGCTTTTATAAGACCCTTCTGCAACGTATGCTCCTGAACATCCGTTTTAGGCAGACCTAAACGATTGGCTTGCTGTTTGTACTCCAACTAAGCATTTGTACAGGCAATATCAATGGCATGGGTAAACATGCGCGTAGTCCATTTTCGTGATCTTATAAATGTGTGATACAGTGTGATCAGAAAAATCCAATTTATCTACACCTCCCATGCCGTTGTTGTAATCTCTTACAATTTCTGGTCGTGGAACCTCTTTATATTCTTTGTTTGATTTATCCCAGCGCTTGCATGCGTCTAGTACTCCTACGCCTTTATAATTCGAAGCCAATCTCACACTTTTGTTGTCAAACCACTTTGTTATAATTATGCTATTGTTGCTTAGAATTTCTTCAAAAGAACCACGTGCCTTCCTTTTCATCGGATGAAAACGGTGGATTCTGAAATCTATCAATTCGAGCGGTACAACATGTAAAAAATATATTTGTATCGTAAATATTGTAACACGTAACTACTGAAGAAGTTGTCATAATATAAACCAACATTGGGCTTCCCAAAACGTTCTGCCAATGTTGTCACAATTGCACCAGAAGTATCAAAAACTTCTATGCGCTCGGGAATGAGTTCTGCCGTTGAATCTTGGTAAATTACAAAATCGTATAATAATCCACTTTGTTCACACAGAGCTAGATGTTTTATACCCCATTTACTGGGCTTACTTTTGATGTATGATTTGACGTTGAGACTCCCTTTGAAGGGAATCATTTGTTCATCGATACAGAGGTCCGTTTCTAAAGGTAGGAAAAGGCATCTTTTTCTAATTGCCTAATATAATGGCCGTATATTCCATAGTTTGTCATTTTTATCCGGCTTTTCTTGGACATTTACAAAATGAGAATGCTTTCGCAATTTGAAAAAACGGTTTAGTGGCATAGAGTTTGAAATTACAGGTATGATCAATTGTGGTTGCCAGTAACATCTTATTCTTGGGTAGTGACAATTATCCATTACTATATGTAACTACGTTGGAAAGATTTTGTTTTTCATACCAATCGACATTTGGGGAAAGGTAAGTAACATACTTCATCCAAATTATGTTTTCTTTATTGCCAAATCATGGTTTTTCAAAAATGTATCTATTTGTATTAAAAATGTATGTATTAGTTTTTTTTCTTTTTCTTTGTGGAATCATTGGAAAGTCGGTGGTTACTGGAACATCAATGATTATCGGGATATCAACGGTTTCGTCCAACTCTACCATATCTGTATCTTCTTCCACATTATAGTTTTTTGTCTAATTACCTACGAAATGTCTTCTTGTTGTCGACGAAATGTCGACTTCCCCTTCTTCCTGCTCTTTATTTTCTTCACCGAATACGTTCCCACCTAACCATATAATCGCCGTCATCGCTCAAATATTCTATATCTGAGTCCACTTTCAATCATCTCTAGCAACTCTTCTTCTGTCAAAGGCTTTTTCATATTATATTTTGTAGCCTATAGGTCAAAATAACGCAAACTAAGAAAAAAAAAGTGGGGTTAATCACCAATCAGTCTTTTCAGTCACGATGTATTCAATTGAATACAACAAACACTTTCAAAATGATTTATAATGAAATCGCTAAACTTGCGAAACAATGATCATAATAGTGTTCAAAATAATGGTTGTATAGACTAAAATTTACAGTTATGAAAGTTCAGAGCTTCAAATACACAAACCCACACAACTTCAAATAATATAAACAAAAAACATGTACTATTACGATAAGCGCGTGTTCTGCCATCTTTAAATATTTATCAAGTTCGATTTTGACGCATAGGTGGCAGTAAATGGATTATTCCGAATGGCTGTAGCTATTATAAGCCATCGAATTAAAGAATAGAGGTGGGGCATTCTCAAATAAGTTATAAAAAGTAATGAGGTCGGTGTATTGAAATAGAATGTGTGACTGAAAGAGTTAAGTAATACTATCATATATACATTATTCAGTTAAAACTCTCTATTTTACTAACAATTGTTATGAGCAAATTTAATTTACCCAGTTTATTTTGTTTTTAATGTACTTATTTATAGTCGGCCTATTTCTGCCGTGTAGGCTTATCACCGACTATGTGTTTAACATCGAGTGTCTGCCATCAACGCTGATAGGTAGTGTATCAGATAATTTCGTCTTTATCAACCTTTATTGATTAAGAACTAGTTAAGAACCGTTCAATAGTCTGTCAATCTATTAAGTACCTAAGTACAACACTTAACTGATCGATATGTGATTGATCTCGTAATGAATCAACTGATAAACTAAAATAATTAGAAGATTTTACTTCGTCAACAACATGTAGTACCTTTTGTGGGATTACTTGAATGAGTTCCTCACAGGTGATTTTGTACATTTAAGACGAATTTCCTTTGCCAGCACTTCCGTATTCCAAAATATGCTGTGCTAAAAATAGATCAAACTGACTTATGAGTTCAAGCAGCCCCAAAAAATTCCATTTTGCAGTGAAAACAAAACAATAAACTGATCGTGTTGATGGTGAATACATTAACCACTCTCTCTTGTATTTCTCACCATTGGCCTTTGTGTCAACAAAAAGTTTCTGCGAACAATACCTCACTGCTTTGGCACTACTGATATGCCGGTTAGATTTATCAAATGGTCCATTGTGATATTTACAGTAACTAGGTCCACAAGCAATCCAATAAGCCTTTTGCTACATTGGGTTTGATCTTTAATATATCTTGATTTATTTTGTGTTTGTTAATTTCAATGTTTTATTTCTAGATTTGTGTTGTTTTTTATAATGGTCATTGTTTTATTTGGATGATCGTTCTTGATTCATCCAAAACAAACAAGCAAAGTTTGAATGATGAATATGTGGTGCCCCCCTTCCTTGATTCCCTAAGCACATGCTTATTTTGCTTAAAGGTTAATCCAGGCCTGGTCATACCCAGGTGAAGCCATATGTTTTTTAGACAACATTTTAAATGTCTCCAGCTAATGAGTAATCAATAAAGTCTCTTAGCCATGAGGAACATTAAATGCCTACTTGACAATTGTTTCGGGGAGGCAATTACCCCTTCTTCAGAAGAACTTGAAAATATTATCAATCCCACTGCGACATATTAAAATATTTCATTATCACTCTTGCGTTGTTGGAATTTTTTTTTATCATAATTTAGTTAAATTAAACACCACTGTTTTAGTAGCTGAAGCTTCTAGGATGATTTAGTATTTATTAGTTATACTTTTACGTATCCGCCACTTTTGACCATACAAACGTTAAAATAAAACAGTTTTTAATTAAAATAATAATGTTTAACTTAACTATCAAAAATAATTTATTTTTTCTTCCAAACAACGAAAATGTAATAATGAAATATTTTAATATGTCGCAGTAGGATTGATACTTTCAAGGAGAAGGGGTAATTGTCTCCCAGAAACAATTGTCAAGTAGGCATTTAATGTTCCTCATGACCAAGTAGGCTGTTATTGTTTCCTCAATGGCTGGAGGCATTTAAAATATTCAATCAATAAATGAGTTTTTGGAAAATTAGTTAGTATTTTCAATGTTTGCAATCGCGATATCTAATGAATGATGATTCGTCCGAAAAAAAGTATCAGGACATTTTGTGTAGAGAATTGTATGATCTATAAACTTGGTATAACCTAGTTTTACGATAACACTTACTATTTAAGAACAATTTGCGAAAAACCGATATTTCTGACGTTTGACCTTAAATAACATTTTTAGAAGAAGTGGGAGGAGTGGGGACTTTTGACATTTCATTTGTAATAGTGTATTCAAGGCCTACCAATTTTTAGCACTAAGCGAATTATTCCGAAGTTTTTTTATCTATTTTGAGTATCCAAAATTTAAACACCGCGCGTCCCAATCAATAATCATGGTTTTGGTTTACTCATAAGAAACATTCAAGTGGTGTATGCGTGGCTGTGCACATCAGTACAAGATTTTTGTCTTCGTGGGAATTCGAACTGGCGGAGAAACGGTGTATAGACCTTACGTCGAAAAATAATACACTTGTTTTTGACTTTGCTTCATTAAATTTTGTTTGAGACTGTCTTGCAAAACTATTCAAAGCTCATTTCTTATTTCTATTGTGAATACGTATAGAAATATTCTTGAACATAGAAAATGTGTTAATTTTCATATTCTTTGTTTTGGATAAATAGGATGACAACAAAATATCTATCAGGTTAAATAATATTTTGAACGATTAGATTTTATTTTGGTGGTGTTACTGGGTTTTGAAGAATATCGTATTGAACAATTTTTGATTATGTTATAGCCATGTGAAATTAATAATAAACTTTGTTATTCTAATATTGTAAAATTTTGTATATAGTAAATAAAAATTTCAATTTTATAGCCAGGCGTAATGCTGAATTGACGTTATTTAACAAAATTTATTTTTTATTTCCATTTTGAGACAGATCTTTTCCTTTTTAGGATATAATTTTATCCATTATAGATATTTGTAAAAAGGAATTAATATATTCTAGTTTAATTTTATATATTTGCGTCTTATTACTTTTTTTCTCACAGACAATTTTGTGCTTTCTACATCAGTGTTATTGATGTAGAATTATTTTCATGTAATTGTTTCATTTCAATGATATGATCACGAAGGTGTTTCTTTGTTGAAGGTGTGTTGAAGGTGTGTATCTTCGAGAGGACACAGGCCTCGATAGGGTACTCAGAGGTTTACAGGCTCGCAAAAAACAAGTACCAAAACACCTCCGTTCTAGAAGTATTTTTTAAAATTAAAACAGTTTTTCAAAAACTCCATTAATTGATTGAACATTTTAAGACCTCGAGCCAATGAGGAAGCAATAACAGCGTACTTAGCCATGAGGAACATTAAATGTCTACTTTTCTTTTTTTAAATTGTTTTGAGGAGGCAATTACCCTTTCTTGAGAAAAATAGAATAAATAACTATAGATTGATTCAGTCAAGCATTACCTTGTGGTAATCCATGATAATATCACAGTTGGAAGTGTTTTTACTTCGTTATTACCACGTATAGTACAATTGTGGAGATTGTGACTAGTTTCAACCCTTTCGGGCCATCTTCAGACATACAATTCATAAGGGTTCTATTGTTGTGGTGTTTTAGGTGACCATATTGGGGCTACTAAGGAATGGACTTAGTGGTGTTAGTTGTTAAAGTACAAGGGAAGACGTCAGTAACTAGATAAATGGAAGCAACAATACAATAAAGACGAGACAATGATTACGAGGGATTGGGTTTGGTGGTGTTAAAACTATTCCGGAGAGAGTTAACGACCAAATAGACGGGAGCAACGAACATATGGACGAGAGCAGTAACAAGACAACGATTACGAGGGATTGGGGCTACAAAGGACTGGACTTATTAGTGTCAACGATCAAACGGGAGAGGGGAGTTAACTACCAAATAGGTAGAAGCATCAACACGACAATTGTAGTGACGACATGTAACTATAACAACAATATCGTTTACAGATATTTCTGCAAATACTTCACAAATATTTTAATTCGTTATTGTTGTAATAATTGATGTCTAGTTCCTCGTAGCCCCAATCCCCAGTCGTTTTCGTTGTTATAGTTGACACCATTTCGTCACTATAATTGTCGTGTCGTTGCTCCTACCTATCTCGTAGCCGTTCCTCATAGCTAAGGCTGTTGTTGTTTCCTCGTTGGCTAGTAGCACTTAAAATATTCAATCAATAAATGGAGTTTTTGGAAAACTTTCTTTTCATTAATTAAAATGAGAACTCCCAACACTAAAGCGATCAAAATTCAAGAAGTATTTTTTGTGCAACTATTGTATAAAGTTATAGTATATTCTAAAAGGTTGAAAATATGAAAGCATCTACCAATAAATCAGATAAATTTATGAAGTATACTAAAATCGTGAATTTTCGTAGATTTCGTATTTTTTTCCTGTTAAGTCAAATAATAAACTTCCTGTAACGGAGGCATCTTAATATCTTCCTCTACCATTTTGCAAACATAATGCTTCCTCAACCGTCCCTAATAATTCCTATCTTTCAAAAAGTTCAATATCGACATTTTTTTATGCGTTATCTTCATTACTGCGCCATTTCAAGCATCCAAAGTAAGTTCATTAAGGAAGAAATAATGTAGGAGCTAACGACGTAAGTTTTGCTGTACATTGTACTTTAAATTACTAAGATTAGGGATTTCAGCTCAGCTAATCCGCCACTGATTATTCGAGCCTTTTATACAGCTCTTCTCAAATTTCTTGAATTTTAAATTAAAATGAGATTCCAAACTAAGTAGAATTTGCCTGGTATGTGGTGGTGATAACCGACCGTGTCAAACCATTGATTGTGAAGCGCCATACGTTGTTTTTTATTAATAAGATTAACATAGTAAAGTAATAAGAAAAGATGGACATGTGAATTATTAAATAATTAGTTAATCATTTCGTATAAACTGTGTATGAAAGACAATTGACTTAAAAAATCAGGACACAATGCACTATTAGAACGTTACTGCTTAAAGTAACACTATCATAAATACATTATCAAATTAGTTTAAACAAGCCAGTTGTGCAATAGACAAAGTTCTTAGACACTGAAGCAAAAGATGCTGATTTCGGCTACCAACTAAACCAGAAATGGTTCATCTACGTTGCCTGGCTTTTTAAGCTAATTGGGTGTTTCAAAGTTTCAGTACGTAATCAACTTAAATAATTAATAGTTATTTGCGGCTTAAAGTAATACTATCATACATACATTATCCAATGTGAATTCATTTATTAAAAGAATTGTTGACGCTTATAATACTATTTACGCTTATTAACAAAGTTATGCGGTGCGCATTGGAGGAGAGACTAAAATAACTCCATCACCTCTGACAAATAGCATCGGGATAGTTCTTTTTGTAGATCTGTAAACTTCTTCATATGTTTCTTCATCAATTTCAATAGTTGTAATCGTTTCTTCAGCATCACTTAAGACCATATTCATGTGTTGATCATAAGCCTACGTTTTAATAAGCAAAATATATTGTAATTCACACGAAAATATGTTGCATTTGTACAAATCAATACAATACTTACATGTAAGCGACCTCTAAGCTCTCGATCGTTGCGCATTTTAACATAAATTCGTTCATCTAAACTTAATCTGACCAAATCTAGAGGCTCCTTAACTGTTACTACAGGTAGCTAAAATATATAACTTTAGATGAATTTACTACAACAAACAATTTCTAAACTTACATTTTCAAATTCTTCAGTCATTATAATTAAAATCTAATTTAATGAAGTTTCTTTCGTGTATCTAACCTATAATCCAAATTCAATCTTTTATTTTACGGCATGCAAATAGAAGACATTAGTTATATCACCGCTCACCTAGACTATTCTAATTTAATTTAGCCACACCAATATTAGTTGAGTTCAGTTTATTGATTGATAATTCAGACAGAAGTCTTTACAATTCTGGGCTATCTGTCTTTCAAGAGCTATTTAAATAGTAAATAGAGAATTTATATATAACAACTAATATAATTATGAGCTTAAAATATTTATGTACATAATACGCTCGTAATTCTAATATAATATATGAGTTTGATTATAATACATTTTAGTATACTTAATACTACTTTCTAATAACCACAATTAACAGAGTAGATATTATCAATTTGTATTATTAGATTTCCATATTGCTCGGTTATGGCTTTATGTTTTTGATAATTTTTTAAATTTATATTTAAATATTTTATATTCACCTGCTTATTTTAATCTTGTGTGGTAGTAAGTTTATTTTTGTTTTTTTAGCGTCATGTTTGATCGTTTCTTGACTATTTCAGTGGTCTATTGTTTGATAGGACTATTGTCTAAGAGTTCATTAGTAGTACAATCTCAAACTGTAAGAGTTGATGAATTGTCAATTAGTTCTGTAACAAGTCGTCAATTAAATTCAATTAGCACAATAGTGTTTAGGGTAAACTAACAACATTAGTCTAACAACATGAATCCCCCGCCTACTCATGAATCCCCCGGTCCCGATATTTGCCCACGGTCCGCTTTGCCGCGACCTACGGCCACTCTTGACTCTCTTTCCCCGCATTTGACTACGGCGCGTACAGCTGGGCTGTCCGGGTTTACATGGCCTACGACCTCTCTTGACTCTCTTTTCGGGTAATTTCTAAAAGAGCAGGCTGGCGTGCGGAGCACTCCTGTCTGTCTTGGTCTTATGAAGTTGTGCGGTTTTCTTGGTCTTATTAATTTGTGCTTTGGTGCGGTTTGCTGCCGCTTTTGACTTCATTTTTCCCCACTACCGCTTTTGAGTAACTTTTTCTTCGTGTTATAGGAACGAGATATATAATGTAATACAATAGCCGGTCTGAAGTAAATCGATCGCAATGTTTACAAAACAAAAAACAGCCTGTATATATGTTAATTGCGAAAAAATGTTTTGAACAAAATTGAACGAAGAAATGTTAGTATTTACCTTTTTCGCAGTAATTTTTAAGTAGGTAAGTGGGTGTTAATTTCGAAAAATGTGAATAAAAGGATATTATAAGAATTAGTTGTAAAAATTGAGGCAAGGTGGACACGTGTTTCTAGCATAGGTTAATAGCTGTTATTAACACCTTTTCTTATTTCAAATATAGGCGTAATCTCTCATTGTATCGAACTACGAATCCGATACTCAACCATTACACTATGAATGCCTTGACAACT
This sequence comes from Adranes taylori, assembly GCA_009867245.2. NCBI lineage: Eukaryota > Metazoa > Arthropoda > Insecta > Coleoptera > Staphylinidae > Adranes > Adranes taylori. The sequence goes on along the minus strand of WYDF02274767.1, from coordinate 4,578 downwards.
AATTCTTAAAACCTTCCATTTCAACGTTGATTGTGTGTAAGTTTGCATATATTAAGATGTTATATTTTAAATTATTCGATGTATACACATATGGTATAATGTATTGTATCAGTTATGTGTTATTCATTTGGACGAATTAACACCTTTAACAAATTGAGATAAACAATTAATGTTTACCAATGAAGCAAGGGACTTTAACAATCAAAGTTCACCTCGTATAATACTTGCATTGGGGTTTTTTTCTGAGAAGCATCGGAGTATCCTAAAGATGGCCAAATTTGTGTCTACAGTGATCTTAATAGAAAAGAGGGCTTTAACAATCAAAGTTCAACACCTTAAAACATGTGGTTCATCTCCAGTACTAAAGTACGTACTAACACTATATATGAAGCAATGTAAGTAGTATTTCCCTTTTTCTTTGCGGTGTCAATGGTGTGTCATTTATTTCAATTTTCTCTGGTGTTTGGGTTAGGATTATAGATTTTCCTTTTTTCTGCCTTTAGTGTGGCTTACATGGTTCCGCTTTTGGAAATGGTCTAAGAATACTGGACTCATTACCGGATTTCCCATACTGGACGTCGAAGTTGACGGATCTGATAAATTCAATATATATTGGTTCTGATATGCTTGTTCTTTGTCTGGATTTGGTTTATCTGTTGAGTAAGCAGGCAGAAAATCATCGTCTGTAAAGATATAAGTATTCAGAGGTGATATCCCTGTTGCCGCATATCCGCTCAAAATATTTTTGCTAATGAATGCAAGCGGAAAAGCCCTTCCTCTACTTTCTGCTATATCATAGATCGACAATGGCTTGCCTACAATTACATACATCCAGTCGTTAACTGCTTTATTGTAATTTGTTTTAAAAGATCCAAATAATGTGCGGTCAAGTGGCTGTAGTTTGTATGAAGTATGTGGAGGAAATGTTAACATCTTCACACCAAGACTTCGAGCCTTTTCAATTACAGCTACGCTGACATAGCTCTCATGGTTGTCTAGAAGCAGCAATACAGGATTGTCTTTAGATGGTTTGCATGTCAAACCACTTAGAAACAGGTTCTCATTCGACCATCCAGACGAATTAACACCTACTTTACTACCAACGGGAGCACCTTTGCGCATGTGGTCCTTAAAATGGACCCTTGTAAAAATGAACATTGGTTGTAGATGGTTACCAACTGCATTTATCGTTACTATTAAAGTCATATTTAGGCCTCGTTTGCCTGAAGTTGCACTGCCAAGTTGTTTTATGCCTTTAGGAGCCAACATTTTGGGTGGAACATGGGCGGTAGATATACCAGTTTCTTCCACATTAAAAATTCGGTGTGGGGGAAATGGTCCATACTTTTCGAGCACTTTTTTTTAGTTTTCATAAAATGTCGTTATGCCGGTTAAAACTGGTAGAACGCGCTAAAGATGTTGATTCAGGTTTCCTGAAGGAAATCTGGGCGTTGATTTTTTTTAATCCTCTCATCCACTCAGCACCGGCAAGCTGATTTTCATCCCACTTGTGAGAATAATTAAGGTTATTAATTTTGGCATATTCGAAGGCCAATTTCAGCATTTCTTTCTTTGGTTAAGTCGTAGTGAATGCGAGCGGTCTGCTTTACGTAGTTTAAGCTAGTTTCATAATGTCTGTAAAAACCTTTTTGACTGCATTTGGTTTATATTAAAATTTTTCAGATTCATGGGACCTTAGCGCTTTGACAAAACGATGCAGCGTAGAGAGTTTGAGATTAAAAACTACAGCCGCCTCACGAAATGAGATATTATTAGTAGTCACAGCGTTTACAGCATTTTCAGGATCTTTTTTATTAATTTTCTCTCGTTTCTTACCCACCTTACTTCTAGGCATTTTTGGGTATGTAATAAGGAAAATACTATTACCAGAAGGATACACTTTTTATGTTTTCCAATATTGAATTTTGAGAAGCATTTTTTATTTATTAACAAAATGATTTTTCAAATACTAAATTTAAAACAAAATATTATACCTTAGAACGTACCAAGGTACAAGACCCAAAAGTCTCACAATAATGTTTTAGGTCACTAATTATTCTCTCACAAAAATACTCACTAATCAGAAATATATAAACACGCAATTTTCGCGATCTCCAACAACTACAACAACAGTTTCAGTAGAACTAGCTTGCCTCTGAAATAGTTGTCACTAGATAGTGGTGACAATAGCTACCAGATGGCGTTTGTTTGTTTAAAAATGGGAATGTTCCAAGGTACAAGACTCTCCCCTATGTAGTACAAGTTGAATTTTATTTTCAGCTTAAAACTTTATATACAATAGTCGTAATTCTTTTGTCTCGTTTTAAGTGATGAAACTGGACGAACTACACCCGATCTCCCAAACGTCCCCAACACCGTAAACTGATATCGAAGAATTTTAGCATGATCAGCCTAACTGATTTTTATCAGTACAAAAGAGCTTATATGTAATTTGATGTAACATACAATATATAGGTGTATCAAAAGTGCAGCAGCGCTTGATTTAGAAAATTACATATCTCGCTCCAAAAGCATTATACATAATATAGATATTTTGTTTACAATCTATTTTGGTTCCTCATAAAATCTCACCGATGATGCTTAAAATACAATTTTTTATTTATTTTTCGTAAGCGTTTAGAAATGTTTCCACACACAATCGCATCTATTTTGTAAACTATTTCTGAATGGTCTACCGATATATTATTTTTAGATTTAATCATACACATATAACTTGATTCAAATTAATTACTTAATATTTGCAGTAGGTGGAACATATATACGTGCCCATAAGTTAAAGTTAGATAAATGTGTTTTAACCAATGTTTATATATTGTTAAATAAATAAAATAATTTAGTATAATAAAAAAATCGATTGTTTTCAATATTATACTGGAATAATGCTTAGGAAATGTAGTCCAAAGCATCTAGGATGAGCTAAATTATATTTTGGTTATTCTTCTGCTTACCAAGTATGTCTACATTAATAAAACGTAATGATTCTTCTTCGTCTACTTCCTCCGACGAGAGCAGTTCGAGTGATGAGACTGATTTTAGGACAAGAACTAAAAGATCTTTAGATAAGTAAGTTTACATTTGCTCTAAATATTAGTTAAGGCAGACAATAAATGTTGTTTTCACGTCGATTTAATCCATTCGTCACATCACAATCTAATAAAACAATATTAATTATAGTAAGCCAACATATTTCTCCAAATATTACGTTTCAAAAATAATTTGGCCACCGAAAACAAGCAATTGGAGGAAAAATTTAAAACCTGTTAATTTTGGCAGGCACAATACCATCAAATTAACAACTTCAACGACAATTGCACCATGTGATAGTTTTAATTCTAGTACGGCTACAATTACAACAGGAACATCACAAAAAATGCAACTCTATTGTCGAACGAATTATTTTCTTGGGGTCTATCCTGATGGAACGATTAAAGGTACACTTGATGAATCAGATTTACATAGTAAGTATTGATCGTTATTTTGCTTAAGTAGCGTTTTCCATTCGACGGAACTAGCTACACTGAGTTCAGTAGTAGTGCAATGTCAAACTGTAAGAGGCCATTAATAGTACACTAGTTCTTTAGTAAATGGAACACAATTAGATCATAACCTTGCATGTTATGATCATGCTTTTAGAAATACAGCGCAGGAATATTTCCTGAAGAAAATTATGTCATAAATATTTAATAATAATAATAATTACGTGTATTAACAAATCTGCTATTATACATGCTTTAGTTACTTAACATATTCCAGTCTTGTAATATAAATGCCAAACGCCCGGTTTATTCATCTCCCAGTAAAGTCTTTGTTAGTTACTTGTCAATTAAAATTACTTGAGACATTTACGGTTTTTCAGTTTCTTCAAAAATCAAAATGGTTAGATTAGTTACTTGAAAGAATTAAATGTTTTTACAATGGTAGTATATTTGTGGAACTTTAGAAAGAGATACAAAATATAATCGAATCGTACGATAGAAAAGAATACCACATTGTTTATGCTTCATAGTATTTACAGCGCCGTTGTTTCTTAACCTTAAAAACTAACCGCGCTATTGAACGAAATTTCATAGCATTACAACTAAAGGTAAGTTATGATTTATATATGTCACATAATAAAATACATTATGTTTTTTTTTTGTTTTACGTAGGAAGTGGAGAAACCTTCAAAAGGCGAAGGATGCCGGATGCATCCAACAGTGTGGGATTTTTTCCCTAACTGTTGGGATTGTATATTGTTGGGAGATGGAGAGTTTGTTTAAAGGAGGCTTTAGGATTTATCATCCTCTCCAGCCTGGAACTGGTAATTAATGAAATGCTTTTAGAATTACGGTAAGCTGATAGCTTACAGATAAGATATATGCTATAGCATTCGCTTTACAGCCAAGGGAACCTGCAATACCTTGGCCATAGCAAAGTCAACTGATGAGGGGGTTTGGTTTACTGGGGTGAGCTGATTTGCTGGTGGTCTTGTGTATTTAATTGTCCTTGCTTGGCTGCGCAAGTCGGTGTTAGTTGACCTGAAATAGAAATTAAGGTTGTTGTGGAAGAGTGATTGTT